>KE370959.1:37563-50375 GCA_000418225.1 Zizania latifolia
CAAGAAACCAACCCACTCTGAATTTTATGACTGAGATAATAATAATAAATTTTATTGTTCTAAATACATTTAAGGTAGTCTTGCATTACCAAATTAAATTCTGCAATCATCTCATCACAAGCAAAGAAATTAGCATTATTGTCATTGTAAAGTTGCTCACTAGATCCTCTAAAATCAAAATTGCGTTTACCAAGATATTCGCAACAGAACTTGCTTTAACCGTTCTTTCCCCTTTATGATTTCCTGCTGGAAATCTTTGTCAACTGTTTCATGTTTGCTCAATCTATTCTTAATTCATTCCAACAGCTGATGCTAGTAATATGCTCGATACTAGTTTAGTGGTCTTTGAGCCTTTCGCTGACATGTCTTCAATCTCTAAATATGTTATCTCCTAATGAACTCTTTCTACTGTTAGATTTGAAAATCTTACAACAGAAGCAAAACACTTTGTCAACATGCTTAGAATAGACAAACCATTTTGTATCATGTACCTCTCCACTGCTCTTTATTCTGGACAACGCTGCTTGCTTGCAGCTTGCCCTGCAATTGTTCTCATCGCTAGAATGGCACAACATTATATTCCTATCAGTCAAACAAACTCGATCGACGGGTACAAAAATAACATGCAGATAAAAAATAATTCATTAATACACACTCGACAGACGAAACATGGATAGTTTATGTTTCATAGAAATTCCAGGGCAAGGAACATAGCATCAACATCTAAAAAGAAATACACAACCTGAAGAATGTTTTAGAAACCAATGAGAGAGATGGATGATATTATGCCATATCAAGCAGATCTGAGTTATAAGTTTTACCCAATCGATATCTGAGCTTCAATATAGACCATTTACCTAGCAAGTAAGTAATAATATGCAACAAAACTGACAATACACAAATTCCACTAGCCAACCATAGGAGTCGTGGGGCCAATATGGTGTATAAACCAGTTGCAAATGTCACGGTGGTCGCCATGTATGCAAACCACATGAGCTTCTTGGTGAAGGACCTGTAATGATGCAAGAACTCAAGATCCTCCCACCTTACTTTGATGCAAATGAAGGCGACGGCAAGCGAGGAACACATTGCCAAGGTGTCTGCAATTAGGAATGACTGAAATGCGAATTTTTTTGCCATGACAGGACGTCCCTCGCTTCCAGCATCGTTGCTATATCCTCCGGGCAAGGTGAATGCAGCAGCAAAGGTAATTGTAGCAATGAGTGCCGCAACTAAGGAAGTGTTGCCTGTATAAAATTGAGTTAGTGACTTTGCATCCTTCCTTGATGAATTAATTAACTCTTGCGCGGCTTGCTTGTGAAGATTATAACGACAGGTAGCATTCTGGGGATCAGCTTCCAAGAGAAGCATTGAAACCTCAAATACTGGCGGTGCGTGCCGTCCACCATACTGGGACTGTGTTCTCTACTGTGACGTCTATGCCTCTATGAGACAACAAAGCAGCAACGATTTTAGTGTCACCCTTCTCCACTGCGTGATGCAGAGCAGTTTTCCCATCATAATCTCTTATGTTGATGAGTTTGCGAAGATGTGGTGACTCTAGGATAAATGCAACGAACTCGGCATGGCCTTCGCGCACGGCTTCATGGAGACATGTCCAGCCACTCGAGTTACAGTAGGGCGCATCTGGGCAATGATCAAGAAGCACTCGAGCAACACCAACATTGCCTTCAATCGCAGCAGAATTAAGGAGTGGAGTACCGTCGTCACTGTCCACTGCGTACCCCAAGGACCAATCATGCTGTAGCAATACTCGTAGCACATCAGTCTTGCCCCAAAGTGCAGCCTGATTAATTGGGGTATTATTATATTGGTTATCTTCCTCTGTGGCCAGCCATGGACGCGCCTCCATTAACTCTTTAGCTATAACTGAAACAAATAGAACGAATAGCATCTGGATTATATTCTATTCTACTGCATCCACAGTTCTCACCTGGATTTCCGTTTCTCACGGAAGCATGCAGAGCATTGCGTCCACAACCCCCCACATGAGCAGATCCTGGAATTTCTAACAGTTTTCTGACGACATCTATAAAATCTCTCATCGCTGCTATGAACATTGGAGACTCGTCGTAATTGTTCACACCCTGTGACAAGGTGGCCTCTGCAGCTATCAGTTCCAGTGCGAGGTCCTTGTGGCCACTGTGGATGGCATGGTGCAGAACGTTGCATCCATCTTCGTCTTTCTGCAGAATTGCCTCTTTGAGCCCCAGATGATGGCAGTGCCCAAGCAAAACAGATGCCAACAAGGCATGCCCACTTGTCACAGAGGTGAGCAACGGCGTCTCGCCATTTGAGTTCGTAGCGTTGAGGAGGGATTGGTTAAGCGTCAACACATCCTTGCAGAACCTCTCATGGCCATGGATCGAGGATATGTGAAGACGTGTTTCCCTGAGGAGTTGTTCCGAGCAATATGCTTGGATTTTGTGCAGCCAATTCCATCATTGATCTGGAATCACCTAGCCTGGCTGCTTTCAGGAGCCGTAGGTCAATCTGTGGCTGTGCTCCTCCTGTTGAATTAGTGTTGGACATGTTTAATAGAAGAAAAAATTCTTATGTAATGCGGCCAAGAAGAAACAATTCAAGGAATGTCAGTGATGGCTAGAGCTGGAATCGAGCCGAGCCGAACTAGCTCGGCTGGCCTGGCAAGCTGAGAAGTTGGCTCGGCTGGCTAGGTATCAACAAAACAGCCAGCACTCCAGCAATCATTTTACATTTCAGCTACTGACCGAAAGTTAAACATTAAACATGGCATGCTTAAATTCCAAGTTTAATCTGAAAGTGTAACAGATAAAAGACTTGTCCTTTCAAGTGCTTGTTTTCCATGTGCTTTCAACTTTAATCTGAACGTGTAACATTAATCATGTGCCGTTTCTGACAAGATATTTTATGAATGGAATAAGTCTACGTAACTCCCTCACATATTGCTAGTTGATTATTTAACCTCCTCATCTAATAAACTAAGTGTTTAACCCTCTAACCTTTTAAATACTGTTTACTTAACCATTTAAGGTGGTTTTGCCTTGTTGCCGTACCATGTTAGACAAGATTGTTTTTTTCTGTCTCTTGTCCTCATTTCGTTGATGCTAACGTCACTGTTGAATCCTTTTATCTTCTGAAAGAAGTAGAAGGAAAAAATTTATACTAGTTAGTGTGAGGTGACTAGTTGGTGCCTAACGCATTACTGTTGCTGCTATTTTTGGTGAATTTAGCACTGGATCTAAAAAAAGACTGCTATTGATTAGTTTTTCTTGTCCTGTGAATATAGTGTCTAGAATAATTTCTGCCTCATCTTAGCATTACTTGTTTTTTAGACAACTTTTGGACCTCCAGTTTTTGCTTTTCTTTATTCTTTAACAAATGATATTTTAATATTCAGTGAACAATGTTTTATTAGTTGATAAAAAATATTTTAGTAAAATTAATAAAGTGAAACACAGTCAAATATAGATTTAAACATTTTACTCCAGCGTATGAAACATTCAATTTTAACTACTAAAACATAATAACAAGGATATTACGTATAATTATTTTATTGATTTGCAAATAATATCACAACATGTTTTATGTGTTTGAAATTTTTTTGACAATATGATGAAATATTTTTCACTGAGTGTTTAAACACTATCCGATTTTTTTCAAATCCTAGGACGTCCTAAATTAAGCATTATTAGAGAAATAAAGTAAGGGGAAGGAAGAAAGAGAAAGAAAGAAACAGAAATGGAAAAGAAAAGAAAAGAGAGAAAAAATGTTTTCTATAAAATTTGTAGAATTTGGGGTTTTGTAAGGTTAAAAATTCAACATTTTATTCACGATTTAAAAAAAAGCAAATCTTTCAAAAAAATTGGAATTCAAGAAAATTCTTAATTCGGAGAATATTCTAGTTAAAATACATCTTACTTTATATATGTATGTAAAATTGCACGTAATAAAAGAAAAAAAAAGAAATTACCTTATTTGATATCTGTACATACGATTTTCTTATATCGATAAATATACATAATTGTATTCGTTTCGATTCGTATTTGATTCGTGTTCGTATCTGATAGTATCTGTTTTCATATATATATCTAGGGTATCCGTTTTTGAATTCGATTAAAAAACAAATATGATATTACTAATATCCAATCCGTTTTCATTCCAACTCGCGCCTCCCCCTGGTGCCGGTCGCCCCGTATAGCGCCGCCCAAGCCAGCTCGCCCCCTTAAATTTTGGGTTGGCTCCGCCACGGGCCAAATAGGAAATGCACGGCTTAGGATAGCCTAAATACGGTAGCGCTATACAGCGCTAGACGCGCTGTATAATAAGTAGCACGAGGTCCTACGTGGCTGCGGGCCCGGTTTTTTTTCATGGAAAGACGCGATGCCTGATTTAATTCGGGTTCGTGCACCGAACCTCTTGCCTTGTGGAAATCAGACTGTAAATTGATTATAAACATGTATATTTTACGTGAGATCAAAGTAGTAATACAAATACACTGAGATTAACTTTGATGATTGTTTGTGTAATGACTGCCATCCATATAAAAGCTCATGGGTGCAATTTGTTTACGATCATTACCCTAAGGTCATGATTTATATATATTTTTGTTGTTTGACTGTGCAATATTTTTATACTATATGTATATTAGGTGTAAATTATTTACTACTATGTAAATTTAATGTAATCACATCGAATGATTTATGGTCAAATTCACTGAGGCGTGATGTACTGTATTTTTCTGATGATCAGATATTTTTGTTGTTTTACCGTGTAATCTTTTTATACTATAAGCATGTTAAGTGTAAATTATTTACTACTATGTAAATTTAATATAATCACATCGAATGATTTACGGACAATATACTGAGGCGTGATGGTATTTTTGTGATGATTAACTGTATTAAATTCTTACTTTGCATAGATGATAAGTGTAAATCATTTACACATTGTCCTTAACGTAGAATTTGATAATTTTGAATGACGTCAGAAATTCATCAATGCAATTTGATACTTGTTTTAGGAATCAAAGAACTACGAAAACCGACCCATCATGATGTAAACATTTTACTACATTTAATGATAACATATAACCGTGTAAAATGGTTACGCATGTTACTATCATCGTGTTTGATGTGTTCGCACATTGATCATAAAAACATTACTACGTAGCGTGCGACGTGGCATTACCTTCGTAATTCATTTACCCCCTCGAACCAAATGTGTGAAAAACGAGACAACATGAAAATAACGTAAAAGATTTACAACGATTTTCACCCACGACTCATCTAAAAAATAGGTAAAAAAAACTAAACGTAAATCATTTACACCATCGACGATCACAAAAGTGCCTGGACAACACAAAATGTCGACTTCATAATTCATTTACACCGTCGATGCAACTTGTAATAATGATGAAGAAAACACACTTACATTAGGCATAAATTATTTACACCGTAGATGCGTCATACTTACATTGCTTAAGAATAAAGTAAACGCACTTACATTGGGATAAAATGTTTACACCGTAAATGCGTCATATAGAATGGCTCGGGGGGTTATACCCCCTAAAAACCCGTGCTCGCAAATTAAACCGAGTGGGACACCGGTTTAATCACGTTTGGCTCGGTGCGCCGGCTTTGAACAACTACCGACCCATCGCGTTGAATATTATACAGCGCGCTTCGCGGGTTGTAGTATACCTATCTATATATGTATATCCAATCTCACGTGTTAATTATGGAGCCAAAGCTTGCATCAACATAGCAACGGAGGCAAGGCATCTGGGAAAACATTCAATCATTCATAGCATGCATGATGCTTCGAAATTGAAATTTGCTCAAATAAACTTAATTAATCTGAAATGCTCAGCTACTTACATCAGCTCAAGTGAAGCTTAAGAGGAGCCAAAATTGCTGGCGTCTTTGTCGGACGCTGCCGGGCGAGGAACGGGCGGGCACGACGGCGGGCGGCGGGCGGCGGCGCTGCTCTGGCCGTGCGCGTGCGCTGCGCCGCTGCTAGCTCTCGGCCGTCTACCGTTTGGACTAGACTGTGGCGGGTGGCGGCGCCTTATGGCCTTTATGGGTGTGGGGATCGAGGAAGAACGAGTCAGCGATCTGCTGCCGTAGTGCGTAGGCGGCCAACTGCCTTATGGCGATTTTTTAAAATAATATTTTTTTTGTTAAAATTACAGTTTTGTGATGGAAGAATTTATCATATACTCCCTCTCCTTTTAGATGAAAATTGTGGATTTACCTTTCACATCTCAATAACATGTGGAGTCCACTCAGTTCAATGACATATGGATCAAGAAGTCTCATTTTAGATGAAAATTGTGAATTTGCCTTTCACATCTCAATAACATGTGGAGTCCACTCAGTTCAATAACATATGGATCAGGAAGTTAATCTTCAATTTTCATATAAATAAAAAATATACGATCAATTTTTTCTATGCGGTTTCAAAAAATATTAAAACTAGACACACTTGTCAACTGCCCCGCCCGCACGCTGGCTATGAGCTGACTGGCTGCACGTGCTCGCTTCTTCGCTGGCCGCATGCACTCTCCATGTGCTCGCTGCTTCAATTCGCTGGCCGCGCTGCCCGCAGGCTTCATGTGCTCGCTGCTTCACAGGCTCACGTATCTCAGAAATGGTTTAGCAGTTGTCCAGCTTGCAGCACTAATTCTTTGTATAAAGGCAAAGCAAAAATGCATCCCTTGACCTTGAGGCCTTGACTGACCACAAGTCAAGGAAGAATCTCGCTGGGAGCTAAAGGGCAAAAAGGCATTCAGAACGGATAATGCAATGAGCTAAAGGCTAATGCCAATCGATTCTTTCCATGGTTGGTGGTCTTTTGAATAAACCTTCTTTGGAGAACCACCAAGGAAATTGAAGTTAGTGTCAGTCTGCCATAGTTATTTACCAGAACAGAGATAATCAAGAAATCGAATGGTAGAAGCATGAAGGCATGAGGGTCGTACCATCCTTTTGCACAGAAAAACTGCAGCGCGCCGTTTGTGATTTGGTGAATCATTTTAACCTCTCGTAGGAGGTCACGTGAGTTTATTTACATGGCTGAATCAAGAGTAACAAAGTTAGAGATTACAATCCTTAATCAAATCAGAAACAGACATTGGTTTTATCTTAACCAAACCATGTACAATAAGATAAGAGAGATACTATCTAAGAGACAAATTCTAAGAGAACATAAATCTAGCCAATATCTATCTTAACACCCTCCCTCGATCAAAACCGTCTTAAGTTGAGATTACACTTAAAATCTTTAAAAGTTTGAACTGGCAATGCTTTTATAAATTCATCAGTAATCTGATCCTTGGAAGAAACAAATCGAATCTCCAACAGTCCTTTGGCTACTCTTTCTCTAACAAAATGAAAATATATCTCAATGTGTTTAGCTCTTGCATGAGACAAGAGATTTGCAGAAAGATAAGTAGCACTGAGATTATCGCACCACAAACATGTTGCATCAGTTCTTGAGATACCAAGTTCAGTAAGTAGAGAATCTAGCCAAATTACCTCTGCTGTAGCATTAGCAATGGATTTATACTCAGCTACAGTACTTAATCTTGATATTGTTGCTTGTTTTCTAGCACTCTAAGAAATAAGGTTTGGTCCTAAGAAAATTGAAAAACCTCTTGTAGATCGCCTATCATCAATTCAACATGCCCAATCAGCATCACTAAATGCATTTAGAGCAAAAGACGATGATTTTTGAAACTGTAATCCAACACTTAAAGTCCCATTGACATATCTCAAAATTCGCTTTGCAGCCATCCAATGCAATATAGTGGGAGCATGCAAATATTGGCATACCTTGTTAACAGCGAAAGCCAAATTAGGCCATGTAAGAGTCAAATATTGTAATGCTCCTACAATACTTCGAAATCTTTGTCGATATTGTAAGAGTCAAACAACTGACAATGATTTCCTGTCGGAAATCTTTGTCAATTGTTTCATGTTTTCTCAGTCTAGTTCTTAATTCATTCCAGGAGCTGATGCTAGTAATATGCTCGATACTAGTTTCATCGTCTTTGAGCCTTTCGCTGAGATGCCTCCAATATCTAAATATGTTATGTCCTAATGAACTCTTGCTACTGTTAGATTTGAAAATCTTACAACAGAAGCAAAACACTTTGTCAACAAGCTTAGAATTGACAAACCATTTTGTACCATGTACCTATCCACCGCTCATTGTTCTGGACAACGCTGCCTCCTTGCACCTTGCCCTACAATTGTTCTCATCGCTAGAATGGCACAACATTATATTCCTATCAGCAAATAAACTCGATCAACGGGTACAAAAATCACATGCAAGTAAAAATTAATTCATTAATATACGCTCGACAGATGAAGCATAAATAGTTTATGTTTCACACTAAATTCTAGGGTGAGGAACATGGCATCAACATCTAAGAAGAAATACACAACCTGAAGAATGTTTTAGAAACAAATAAGAACATAAAGTAGCCACCAATTGAGAGAGATCAATGATATTATGCCATATCAAGCAAATCGGATTTAAAAGTTGTACCCAACCGATATCTGAGCTTCAAGACAGGCCATTTACCTAGCAAATAAGTAATAATAGGCAACAAAACTGACAATACACAAATTTCACTAGCCAACCATAGGAGTTGTGGGGCCAATATGGTGTATAAACCAGTTGCAAATGCCACAGTGGTCGTCATGTATGCAAACCACATGAGCTTCTTGGTGAAGGACCTGTAATGAAGCAAAAACTCAAGATCCTCCCACCTTGCTATGATGCAAATGAAGGCGACAGAAAGTGAGGAACACGTCGCCAACGTGTCTGCAATCAAGAATAACTGAAATGTGAATTTTTTTGCCATGACAGGACGTCCCTCGCTTCCAGCATCGTTGCTATATCCTCCAGGCAAGGTGAAAGCAGCAGCGAAGGTAATTGTAGCAATGAGTATCGCAACTAAGGAAGTGTTGCTTGTATATGTTTCAGTCAGTGACTTTGCATCCTTCCTTGCTGAATCAGTTAATTCTTGCTTGGCATTGTTGTGAAGATTATAAAGACAGGTTGCATTGTGGGGATCAGCTTCCAAGAGAAGCATTGACACCTCGTTCTGCATGGATTGAAATAAAGGTACAAATGTAGCTCACAAATATACAGTATATTGACAAAGCTTTGCTATTTTTTCATACGACTAATAGCATCAATACATAGTAGTGTAATCAAGTTATACAATGTGGTGAAAAAGTACTTTTGTTGTTAGTTGAAAAGCATTTTAGAATCCATATGGTCAAACATTATAAAATATGGTTAATGACAATATTTTAATACTACAAGTATTGACATAAGAGGCTGTCGGGTTCAAAAAGCTAGAACACTTGCTCTTCCCCAGGTGCCACTAACCCCCGAGCTCCCATGGTGGGTGTCAGCTGCCATGTTTATTGAGCACTGATTACTTATTTCTCCTTTTCTTTCCAATTTTTTTATTCTTAGGCCTAGTTTGGCATCCATGTGGAATGGGCTAGGATCTTGGCATGCTAAACTAGGCGTTAGAGTTTTTCATGTTTGTACAATTTCCCCCTAAATTTTGTATAGGTGATCATGTTTTTTATATTAAATGCTTATTTTTTCCCTTCTTGTTCAATTTTTTTCTTCTCACTTTGAATGTATTTTCCTCTTTCGACAACAGATTTTTTATTTACAATTTCCTCCCATTTTGTGATTGTTTCCCATTTTATGTTCATTATTTATTTAGATATTCATCTCTTTCTAATATATGGTTTAATGTGATTTTTAGTAAACTACGGAAGGAAAAATAGTAGAGCTATTTAAATTCCTTCTCTTGTGCCTACAAAACAGCTCTGCATCAAAGGTAGCAAAGACACAGAATTCAACTTAATTTCTATGCTGTCAACTAAATGAAGTAAGAGTGCAGGCCATGATTATAGACTTACCCAGTTTAAAGTTTTGGCATAAGCAGGGTCTAACTCCCCCTCTGCAGAGTCTGAAAGGTTGCTCTCTACCGTGATGTCTATGCCTCTATGAGACAACAAAGCAGCAACGATTTTAGTGTCACACTTCTGCACTGCATAATGCAGAGCAGTTCTCCCATCGCAATTTCTCATGTTGATGAATTTGCGAAGATGTGGCGACTCTACGATAAATGCAACGAACTCTGCTTGGCCATGTCCAGCCAGTTGAGTCACCACAGGGCGCATCTGGGCAATGATCAAGAAGCTCTCGGGCAACACCAACATTGCCTCGAAATGCAGCACAATTAAGGAGAGGAACACCGTCATCACCGTTCACAGCATACCCCAAGGACCAATCATGCTGTAGCAATACTCGTAGCACATCAGTCTTGTCCCAAAGTGCAGTCAGATGCATTGGGGTAATATTATATTGTTTTTCTTCCTCTCTGGCCAGCCATGGACGCGCCTCCATTAACTCTTTAGCTATAACTGAAAACAAAAGAATGAATAGCATCTAGATTATATGAATAAGCCTTTTTTAATTCTACAAAATTGATTCTATGACTTGTATTCTACTGCATCCACAGTTCTCACCTGGATTCCTGCTTCTCACGGCAGCATGCAGAGCATTGTATCCACAACTCCCCACATGAGCAGATTCTGGAATTTCTAACAGTTTTCTGACGACATCTGTATAATCTCTCATCGCTGCTATGAACATTGGAGACTCGTTGTAATTGTTCACACCATGTGACAAGGTGGGCTCTGTAGCTATCAGTTCCAGTGCGAGGTCCTTGTGGCCACTGCGGATGGCATGGTGCAGAACGTTGCATCCATTTTCGTCTTGCTTCATAATTGTCTCTCTGAGCCCCAGATCATGGCAGTGCCGACGCAAAACAGATGCCAACAAGGCATGGCCACTTTTCACTGAGGTGAGCAATGGTGTCTCGCCATTTAAGTTCATAGCGTTGAGGAGGGATTGGTTAAGCGTCAACACATCCTTGCAGAACTTCTCATGTCCATGGATCGAGGATATGTGAAGGCTGATAGATATAGGTTCGCCTTAGGATCGCTAGGCTAAAACTAGTAGGGTATTTGGACGTACCTTCGGGTTTGCCTTGGTTCTTTGAGGGCGACGCCATGGCCGGTGCTATGGCGTCGAGATCGGCGTAGATGTCGGCGGTGAGGGTCTTTCCGTCGCTGACAACGCTGAGTTGATTAGTGCTTAGAATATTTCGGGATTGGGGTGACGGAATAGAGAGTGTAACCCTAACCACTGAGCCCCTTAACCCCTTTTATATGTGGCGTTGCACGACGGGGGGCTCTAACCAGAATCTGTTGGGCGCCCCTGATCAGGGCGCGCGTAGCTAGGGGTTTAGCTAGCTACTGCTGAGTCCGAGTCATGGGGAGGAGAGGGACTCGGTCCCCCTCTCCTCCCAAAGATCTTATCTAACATTCTTCCCCTAGATCTTACCCACTTATGCTAAACTTAAACAAATACATGCCTCATTACGGATCGATGCATAGGGTATGTTTCATCACAATAGTCAATTACGTACTACATGACTCAACAACCACGACGTATCTTTCCATTTCGAAACAGATGCTCATCTTATTTTGACCTCTTAAAAAATCCAATGATCATAGGCTTTCCTTTAAACCCATGCCGGCTAAGTGTTATCTGAACACATTGGGTGGTAAGCCTTTAGTGAGCGGATCCGCAAGCATTCGCTTGGTACTTATATGCTCTAGACTTATGGTCTGATCTTGGATTTTCTCCTTAACAACATAGTACTTAATATTGATGTGTTTGGCAGCAACACTCTTCTTGTTGTTATGGGAGTATAATACTGCTGGCTCATTGTCGCAGCATAACTTAAGTGGTTTCTCGATGCTGTCGACCACTCTTAAACCGGGAACAAATTTCTTAAATCATAGTGCCTGCCCCGTGGCCTCATAACATACTACAAACTCGGCAAACATCGTCGATGATGCCGTCACAGTTTATTTGGAGCTTTTCCATGACACAGCTCCATTTGCGAGTGTGAATATATAACTTGACGTGTATTTCTTAGTATCCACACATCCCGCAAAATCTGAGTTTGAGTAACCCACTATCTCGAGGGTATCTGATTTCTCATATACTAACATGAAGCCTTTTGTGCCTCGTATATACCTCAAGGCTTTCTTAACTGCTTTCCAGTGATCTAAGCCTGGATTCTGTTGATATCTGCCAAGCATCCCGGTAACAAAAGCTAAGTCAGGGCGAGTATAAACTTGAGCATACATTAAGCTTCCGATAGCAGAAGCATACGGAACCGATTTCATTTGATCGATCTCATATTGGTTCCTGGGACATTGATAATTCCCAAACTTATCACCCTTGACTATCGGAGCAGGCAAAGGTTTACACGCATGCATACTATATTTCCTTAGTATCTTCTCTAAGTATGCCTTCTGTGATAATCCTAATACCCCCTTAGATCTATCTCGGAGAATCTCAATTCCTAACACGTAGGAAGCTTCACCAAGATCCTTCATGTCAAAATGAGAGGATAAGAATCTCTTAGTCTCCAATAGTAGACTGACATCACTACTAGCAAGTAGTATATCATCCACATACAAGACTAGGAAAATAAATTTCCCATTCTTGAACTTAGCATAAATGCAATTGTCCTCCTCATTTTCCTTAAACCAAAATTTTCTAATAGTTTCATCGAATTTGAGGTACCATTGCCTAGAGGCCTGTTTTAGTCCATAAATGGACTTAGTCAAATGGCATCCCAAATTCTCCTTACCTTCTATGACAAAACCCTTAGGTTGTGCCATATAGACGTT
>KE370960.1:0-10011 GCA_000418225.1 Zizania latifolia
AAAATAATTAATATTAAATTGTATTTTGTGCTGTTTTTTTAAGAAAACTTAGGTTATTAGCGTCACCTGTTGGAGTTTTGAGAGCTGGCTAGCAGAGACATCGAACACACGTAGTTTAATTTTGTCTCTTTTCCGGAAGTTTTTCGTGCACAATTCCCGGCTCCCAAAAACAAACAATTGCATTATTTATATCTTTCGGTTTTGTCTGAAATTGAGTATTTTTTTTTAAAAAAGAGAGGATTTAACCTAAAACTTATAAATCCTCTGTAAAATTCGCGTCTTGTCAAGAAGCCTTCCGTGTCAGCCAACACGCGAGGAGATCTTTGTTTCCGTTTGCTGTTGCTGACGCATTGATGAGGGTAATTAATTGCTCTACTCTGACGTGCCCTACTATTAGGTTCAGTGCCTTTTATGTATATCTAATATTCTAATCACTAATTCGAGATCCTTTCTGCTCATAGTAACATCTGCATTGATTCTCCCAACATATAACTCATTTGTAAACTTTAGTACTAATATTAAGAAAATAGGTAACAAAATATTACTATCTTTTATTAATATTGATGAATAGGTAGGGTCAGTGGATGAAATATATAAGGTTGATAAGGGTATTATAAAAAGTTTTTGAGAAAAAAATCACTTTTAGGGTTAGAAGTTATAATATTTACAATAAAATTTAAATGGTAGAAGTGATTGTATATTAAGATAAAGAGAGTAATACTCTCTCTTTCCCACCAAATATTTTACAAGTTGATAATACAGTGGTGATATTAAAATATGAAAGTAACCATTATTAATAAAAAATACTATTATAAATTAATAGTATGGAATATAAAAAATAAAATTCTTGATTTAAGAGTTAAAAATGAAGTATTTTCGGAGTAACTCCTACACACCTTCGCCTGGGGTACTAATTAAGCTTTCTCCTCCCATCTGCAGGGAGCTCACCGTTCGCGTCGCCGCCGGCGTCGACGCCGACACCTTCCACCAACCACGCCGCGCGCCGCTTCGCCGCCGCCGCCACCGCCACCGCAGCCGGCGGGCTCATCGCCGTTGCCGCTGTTGTCGCCGGGATGTTCTAAAGGCCAAGGTGGACTAAATCGTTCGATCAGTTCGAATGCGTATGCTTCTCCCTTACTACGTTGCGATTACATGTACACCTAGCTAGCTACTCCATTTCCTGGCTGATGTGGCGGTCTCATAAATTCCTTTTGATGCAAAACTTGCTGGATTCCATTCCATCACGACACTGTCATGGCAAGGACGATTATACCTTCTTCTTCTTCTGTGCTTCATTTGTTTGATGTGATACTGACTGGAGTCATCGTCGACGTCACAAATGCTTTTCTCCACCTTGCTCTCCAAATACAGTGTTTTCTAAGTTTAAAAGTTATCTTAAATATAGCAATATAGTTTTAATAAAGGATCATTTTTATCTGGAGAATTTTATGGTGCCCCTGAATTTTATAGACCGTCCAATCTGTACGATCCAACGGCTCAGATTTAATATCGGTGACCTATTACCTCCTAGAGATAATATGTCATATAATCTTTCTTTAATATGTGCGGACCCACATACGTGTATTAATTAATTTTTTTCTTCGTATGCTAGCAAATTAATTGTTGCATACACTAGAAAAAGAAAATAATGAATAAACTTTTCGTGCAGATGACATGCATGCAGATTACTTTCCATAATCAAATCGATTTGCCCATTTTCTTTTTTAATTAATTGTTTTAAACACATATAATTAACGGTCTAGATTAATTTTAACTATTATCTTCCTATAAGGTAACGAAAGTACCGTAAATAGACCCTTTTGCCTTTAAAATACTCATACTATCTTTTAGTTTTTTGAACCGTGTGTTGTAAAAGACCAAGAGCCTTTAGTTTTTTTAACCGCATGTTGTAAAAGACCAAGAGCCAATCCGAGTTGATCTTGTTAACAGATACGCAACCAACCGAACAAATACGTTTATTTTTCAAGTGATTTATAGACTTTATTACTTATTACTTTACCCAACTATTTTCAGGTCCACACTCATTCACTCCGAAAAGAGTATTATAGTCTTTTTATATATCTCCTTAATACATATATCCAAACCTAAAAGTTCATACATTTTAGGACAGAGGGAGTATAAAAAAGACTTCATTTCCCTCAATTAATTTTGTCAAAAATATTTTATTTCCATCTCTTATTTGTCATCGGTTTGTAAATAAAAAATGTATTCCTTCAATACTCTTAACCTATCTCTTATATATCACTTCACAATATTATTTTTTATTAATAAAAACACTTTAATCTTTTACTCTTACTACTGATTTACAACTGCATACTACTGTATCAGTTATGGCTGCCAGTACTACTATTTACAGCTGCAGATCATCTGTTTATAGTTGCAAGTTACGGTTCACAGAATTACAAGTGCACATCGACAAGTGCACATCGAAATGAACGAAGGCCGTTGTGGATGTGGACAAGGCACACCGGCTGCTGCACATCTTGTAGCTAGCGGCAGTGAATGAATGAATGAATGAAGGCAACATCATCCATCCACCCATGTACCCAATTCAATTCCCAGCTGTCCCTGTGAGTGTTCCCATGTGAGCTTGGCTGCAAAACTGCAAGCTCATCAGGGTTCACTTGGCGTCACGGCGTGACAAGGGAACAGGAGAGTTCATGAGATGGTCCAGACTTCAGACACAGGATCAGTCTCTGGCACTCCTGCAGCTTTGTTCATCATCACTGGTCAGTGAAAAGTTCTTGAGCTGCACACAGATTTCTGATGGTGGTAAAAGCACAGCAACCTAGATTTGGCTGCTAGTGGAGAAATTAGAGCAATGCAGATATTTGATTAATGAATTCAAGGAATCAGTTATATCAATGCTATATACTACAAATGATAAGGGTTACAGATGAAAACCAAACCAGATGTTTGTAAATTCTGGTAGAATCTAGTCATGTTCAGCAGAACTCAACAACTCTAATGAAATAAAAAATGCTTGCCCTCAGAAGTTGCACTAAAGTGAATCTCCATCTAGCATAAATTATGGATTCTATCAATGAATTGTCTTCTAATTCCTGCCCAGTTACCATTGAAGAATGTCGTCAGGAAGTAACCAAAACTGGCAGAATTTGTGCCAAAAAAACCTCATGAACCTACTTATCTTATTTTAACCCATTCCTGTATTGACCACGCGGCGAAACAGGCACTTAGAGTAGATTGTTCACAATCAGATGCTAACATAAGTTGCAGCTCTTCCTGCAGTAACCTGGTAAGGCTGCTGTTCCAACCATGTATTCTGGATTCTTTGTGCACTCTCCCAGGGCAGCCCAGTTAGCACAACTCTCATTGTCGTCAGTGCAATTGCCTTGTGGGTGATAAACCTTGTCGAATGAGGCTACGCGAATCCACTTTGTAGCAGACCATTTCTCACCCTTTATGACTGGGCATCCAGCATGGAGGCTCAATGAGTCTTTTGAACCATCCGGGCTAAGGTTGAAGAACAGAAGAGCATCCCCTTTGCGTGGTTTCACTGAGGTAGAACTTGTACATCAGTTGAAAAATGTGTACAAAATCTTACAAAGAACATGGGAATCATAATTACCAAATAAGGAGCACTGATCACAAAATTATACCTGCAACACCTTTCTGAGCACATTCTGACAAGGTTGCATCTTCAGTGTTTGTGCCACTGTCTGTAAAATCCTATTTGACAAATGCATGTACAGAAAATTATGTGATAAGAGATCCCAAAACAAATTTGGAAAAGCACAGAGAAAGTAAAAGAGCCCACAGCTATCTGTGGTTGTAGCATGCTGGCGTGTGTGTGTGTGTGTGTGTGTGTGTGTGTGTGCGCGTGTGTGTGTATAAAATAACACTGGAGACATGGAGTAGGGAAATTATTAAACTACCTCAGCTAAAGGGAAAACTGTTTCTCCTCCTTCTGCAACATCTGTTAAGTACATAAGAACAGTAGCTATGCGATGACCACCACGGTTAGTGTTAACATTGTCGGCAAAGTAATCATAGTGCTGTTCATACTTCTCCCCATGCATATACCTTAATACTTGGATACCTTCACCATTCTCTGATTATTATACATAACACATATAAGAAAAATTCAAAAACATAAAAATATCACAATTGAGAACCTTCTGGTAAGACCCTAACACAGAATTGGATGATGTAAGAAGGAAGGCACTATGGATGCACATCAAAATAAATTCCATTTTATCAAGCGAGTTTTCAATGACAGACTGTTTTAATCCATACAGAAGAGAAACATTTGGATAAGTTAAGCCTCAAAATCAGGTCAGGGAGCTCAACATTAAAGAATTTACTTTGTTTCTTTAAGAGATGTAATGCCAAGTAAGAACAACTAGTTTAGAGGCTTTCACCTCAAATGTGCATATACGTGCAGGTAAAAAAAAACTTGACAGGGGGAGGTCGATTATTAGGCATACAATGGCAAAATAAATGGCAAGATTTCACATGTGTAAATTATGTCTCCTGACAAATGGTTAGCATACACTGTAAAATGCAAAGTACTATTTCCATGTAACTTGTGCAAAGCACCAAATACAATCCAGAAAAATGAAAGTGTGTGATAAGCTCTAGAAGTTTGAACACAAAATCTTGCCATGTTATAGAAGATATTACAGTCATTTTTTGTTTCGTCTTTTATAATTATTTTATAATCTTTCAAGACTTGGTTAGGTACATTCGGCTGGATTCCAATCTCGCAACAAACGGTGGCACCACTATTATATTTATATTAAAATATAATTGATGTTTTCTGGTAGAAATGCTAGTGCAGCATTTTGTTTCTTCTATAAGTGCAGGAATTACATGGAATCTCTAAATATGCATGAATAGAAATGTGCCCTGTTATTGTCTGAATGGGAGTCACAACCTTTTGGAAGAAATGTCCACGCAGCAATTTTTTCTTCTATACCAGCAACAATTGGATCCTACAAATTTGGACATGATTATTCATTGCATTATTTGTATAAGAACTATGTAAGCTAGAGAAAAGTCTATAATCTTGGCTCTAGTGGAAAGTTCCCCACATAGAAAACAATTAAATGGTAAGCCTGCAAGAAAATAAGGGTATATATTTATACTAACAGATTGTCCCTCTTAGTATATTACACTCAATACATACATAACATGAAGATTCTTCATAAAATCTTGTACTCAAATTTCCTCCACTATTCAAACATGCAAAGAGATGCTTAGCATTCCCTGATAGTACTATCCAGAGCAATCTAATGGTTTTCTTTAGCATATCCTATGAGCTGAATATCAACTGCACATTCAGATACAAAACTCCAACTCAAAATTAGGAGGAAGAATCCTCCGATTCAGCCAAGCACTATCGAAGCAAAAAAAAGAGTGGATTACGAACTCTTGGTTAAAAATTAAAATATTTCAATGTCTGTAAGAGTGGATGCATATCTATCTTCATACACTAAAAAGGTAAAAAAAAAGTTTATGTTTAGCAAAGGCAATATTTAATAAAAAAAGATGCATTCATGTTCCAAATGATGAAACAATTAAACAAAATCAAAGTTAGGAAAGACATAACCTTGCCCTTGCTGATGAAGGTACCGGAGCTGGTGCGGGCGTCGCTGAGCTCACTCTTGCCCGACAGGTTATCAGCGACCGCCGACCTCTTGAGATCCGCCCTCGCCTAAAAAAACAGAAATCCTAAAGATCAATCAATTCTGGGCATGCGGAGTGGAAGCATTACAAGAAATCGGGACTCTTGCAAAGGGGAAAAAAAGGCATTCCATGGGATTGGGAGTGGCGGTACTGACGAGGGAGACGAGGTGGTTGGCCTCGTCGTAGCTGAGGAACTGCTGGTAGAGGAACACCCTGTGGAAAGCATGCGCCATGGATCACGCATCAATGGTCTCGTTCCATTCCACCAATGTTGAGATCGAGACGAAATCACGGAGGCGATAGCGCGAGCGAGCAATGGAAAGGGAGCGAAATGGAGCGGCACACCTGGGTTTCCAGGAGATCTGGCGGGTGTGGTGCGGGTACACCACAGGGGCCGGGTAAACAGAGCTGCCCCTTCCGCCTCCGCCTCCGCCTCCCCCCGCAGCGCAGCCGCCGCCGCCGCCGAGGAGGAGGAGAAGGACGGGGAGGAGGACCGGCACGAGGCCGCAAGGGGGAGCCCCGGGCCATAGCCGAGCCATCGCAGCCGCCAACACCACCAGAAACTCCCCGTCCCCCCTCACTCAGGAGGCCGAGCGGAAGAAGAGGCGATGGCGGGGCGCGGCGAGTCGGAAGGGGTGGCCACGCGCCACGCTTCGCCGTGGAGAGGAGAGAGGCGGAGAGGGAGACGACGGGGCCGAGGAGGAAATCTACGGCGTTAAAATCTCGCGCCTCGTTGATCCGACGGCCAGGACGCACCGGAAAAATAGCGCGAGCGTCGAATAGGGGGAGGCAGACACGCCCGATCGACGTGCAAAGGACTGGAGTACTGGACTCTTGGAAATCGAAATCATGATGTTTTCACAGCATCTACTCCCTCTTACTAGAATATAATAATTTCTATCATTTAAATTTTATTTTAAATATTATAATTTCTATAATTTTTTTCTAAATCTTTCAATTTTATCTCTATTTAAAGTACTAATTGTTTGGAGTACTAGTTAATGAGTATTTTAGTCTTTTTTTTTTATATCTTAATAAACACGTCAAAGCTTAGAAATAGCTATAATTTGAGATGAAGGGAGTATATATTTTTCATTCATTTTATATTTCATATTACATTTAAATTTTTATAAGTTAATTTTTTTTATTTTATTAGTTTTTTAGAAAAATATACCAATAACTATAGTTTCATTAAATTTATCGTAAAATAAATCGATATTTTAGATGTTAATATATTTTTATTTATATCTGATTAAAATTTGAGAATTTTGATTTAAAAATAAAATTCTTTATAATATGAAATAAAGGAAATAGTTTCATTCTTGTTTAATTTTCCAAAAAAGTTTCGTTCTTGGATTGGACCAAATTCATCTTGACAAAGAAAACGGGAATGAGATCCTTTGCATTGCAGTAGCAACATGCTATCTACAGCCATTTTGGGTTACCATAATTTTTGACGACGGGTTGTGACCGATGCAGTTGATCTGTAGCTGTTCGAAGTTCGAACACCTTAGCACTTCAGCTGATCATACAGTGGAACAATAGAGCGTTATTAAGGGAGTCTAATATTTTTAGAATTGGTTAAATTTTTAGCTGGGCCAACCAAAGGCTAAAACTTTATTAGAATTGGTTAAATTTAGCTTCAATAAAACATGAATATAAAGTTGTGGGTGGATTAACAATATCCATAAGTCATATAGTTTTTATTTTAAATTAAAAATAAAAGTTTAAATTACTATATTTTATCGTACAAATGGTAAGTTCAGCGTGAATCACAAAGCCTAACAAAGCAGAGCCTGAATTAGATGACTGACTAATCTATCACCGGACAAAAAGCAAAAAAAATACATACATTATGCAGGACCATCGTGATCGACCGATCGTACTAAAATTCTGTTGATTCATCGTTCATCCATGAGTCAATCAAACAATAATAATGGGCAATCAAGACGATGAAGAGAAAGCATATTGTAAATTTTTGTTACAGACAAGTTCAAACAGAGACAGGCAGCTACAGGGGAGTCAATAATGAATTCTGGACAGTTATGCATAGGCATACTTGTTCTACCCAAAAGAACAAAAAGAATCTGTGCAAGATTGCTCGAGTACCAGACCGGCAGGACCTTTCGTGTCTTGAGCTTCAGGTTACATTATAGGAGCTTCAATCTGCTATTTCTTCCTTGCCAAATGATAAGGCCTTAGATTCTGATGGTTTTAACAACAATTTCTACAAACGATGCTGGAATATCATTAAGTTAGATCTTCTAGCCGTGGTAAATCATTTCCTTGAGTTCGGATCACCCCATATGGCCCGGCTAAATACAGCACACATTGCTCTCATTCCCAAGTCCATAAATTCAGATACTCCGATTGGTTTCAGGCCGATAAGCCTTATGCATAGTTTTGCAAAGGTAATTATAAAGTTGCTGGCTGCACATCTGCCCCTCACCTAGACGCTATGATCGACATAAATCAATCGGCGTTCATCAAGAAAAGATGCCTTCATGAAAATTTCCTTTTGGTCCAAAACAGCTTACGCCAGCTTAAGAGCAAGAAGATCCATGCGCTGTTTGTAAAGCTTGACATCTCAAAGGCCTTCGATTCCTTAAATTGGCCCTACCTCATTGATCTCTTGCGCCACAGAGGTTTTGGACCTCGTTGGATCAGATGGATCTGCCAGCTTTTTTCTTCCGCTTCCTCATCCATCATCCTAAATGGCATCCCGGGAACCCCTTTTCGGCATGGCCAGGGAGTTAGACAGGGTGGTCCTCTGTCACCAATGTTATTCCTTCTAGCCATCAACCCCCTACATCAGATCATTTCTTTTGCTGAAAGAAGCGAAATCCTCCTTCCCATTGGCACTAGCGGCATCAAAAAAATGAGCTTCATTCTACGCGGATGATGTTGGTTTTTTCTTAAATGCCTGCACACGAGAATTAAGTGCCATGAGAAAAATCCTCCGCTTATTTGGTGACGCCTCGGGGCTACAGATGAATGCAGCCAAAACTGAAGTGTTCTCGATCAGTTGTCCTAATTTTGACTTGCAGCAGCTCAGCTTAGTGTTTCCGGCAAACCAGGCTGCTTTCCCATGCAAATACTTGGGTTTGCCGCTACACCACAGCAAAATCCGTCGGTCTAGCCTCCAATCTCTGATTGAAAAAACTGCAAACAAACTCGTAAGTTGGAAGAAACTTTCCTAAGCAAGGGTGGCAGACTAACTCTAATTCACTCATGCCTTTCAGCTATCCCTTTGTTTCACCTTGTAGTTTTTCAGCAAAACAAGTCGCTCTCCCGGCAGATTGACAAAATCCGTAGAAACTTTCTATAGGGACGAGGCCCTAGCTAGAACAACGAAAAGATTACTTGCTTGGTAAATTGGAGCTCCACCTGCATACCGAAGGCATTCGGGGGGCTAGGATTGCTAAACCTGGACGCCATGGGCCGTGCTCTGCGACTATGTTGGCTATGGCTTCGCTGGAAAGAGCGGCTACGACCATGGACAGCGTTGCCACTGAAATGCTCTCGCAAAGAAGCTGATCTGTTCAATGTTTCTGTGGATATCCATCTGGGAAACGGAGAAAACACGTTCTTTTGGCAAGATAAATGGATGGGTGCGTCACCCTTGGCCATCTCGGCCCCGGACCTTTTTAAAATTTGCAGACGCAAAAACCTGACGGTCAAGGAAGCTTTGAAGAATAACACTTGGATACGGGGGATCCGAAACATCTCAAACCTCCAACAGCTACAGCAATATTTTGTGACTTATTTGGCTGTTCAAGACATTGCGCTATCTCAGGGCACACCTGACTCAATTTCCTGGCGATGGACGGTCGATGGATGCTTCTCAGTCAAGTCAGCTTATGAGGCCCAATTCGTTGGTTCTACCAAGCCGATAATCAGCAAGGAACTTTGGCAAGGTGCATCGGTGACCAAATATAAAGTTTTCACGTGGATTCTTATTAAGAACAAGATACTCGCGGTAGATAATTTAATGAAGAGGGGTGGCCTTGCAACCCGCTATGTCCGCT
This sequence comes from Zizania latifolia, assembly GCA_000418225.1. Classification (NCBI taxonomy): domain Eukaryota; kingdom Viridiplantae; phylum Streptophyta; class Magnoliopsida; order Poales; family Poaceae; genus Zizania; species Zizania latifolia. Next base: position 9,699 of record KE370960.1, read on the forward strand.
ATGTTAGGTTGAGCTCGAGACCCCTCGCCATCTCGCTTGTGACTGCCCTTTCACGCAGCAGGTCTGGACTCAGGTGTCGGCTTGCTTCTCTTTGGTTGCCCTCACTCCGCTACAAACGAATGATGATTTCCATTTGAGGTGGCACACTTTGTCTGAAGCTTTGCTCAAAGACCAGAGAAAACTTTTTAGCGGTTTGCTCACATATACATGGTGGAATGTCTGGAAGGAGCAAAACCGACGTATTTTCTCCAACTCCTATGACTCCATCACAGATGTCGTTTGTCATATCTCAAACAATTTTTTGATGTTCAAG
>KE370960.1:19078-33925 GCA_000418225.1 Zizania latifolia
GCGGCGACGACGGCCACGGCCACCGCCACCGCCACCGCCATGGTGGTGTCCCCTCCCCTCCTGCCTGCGTCTATGAATCCCCTCGCCGGCCGGTGGGCTTCGGTGCGGGGCGCGCCGGTAGGAGAGCTCCGGGGGAACGAAGGGAGGGAGACGGCGAGGTTGGAGGAGAAGGATTGGTTTCTCGAATCTCCCATGGCCCATGCTCTCCTCGCCGCCGTCCGATCCTTGACGAGGCCGCGTTGTCTAGGCCTCGGGCAATCGCGCTGTGCCGGACGCCATCGTCGAGGTGGTCTGGGCTGGGCTGGGCTGGTCTAGGCCGTGTTCCGATCCATATACGGCCCGTCTTGAGCCCAAAATATTGCCGTTGGCACGTTGACATCGGCGAGTACGTTCGTCGGCCGTCGGTCATGTTTGACCATTTCTTTATCTTCTCGAAGTACTACCAGCTTGTGAATATTCAATGGGAAAAATATTGGATCTTTCTGAAGAAGAAAATGGTTGTGACCAGTGACCCAGTGTATTATCTTATCTTGGAATCATGTGGGTCCAGTTCCAATTTCCAAAATAACCAGCTGTCAAACCAGTTAGCATCAAAGTCAAAGCTATCAAATCCTACATGTTTCTATTTTGCAGCAGAAATATCAACAACCCACAAACTAGTTACTTCTTCCTCCCATATAGAAATATAAAATATAAATTGTTTTAGTTTTCTACTGAAATCATATAAAATATATCGTTTTTAATTTTAAGGAGCTTTTCTCTTTGTTCTGATCCTGGCTGCATGAGAATGCCATTTAATTTATTACTTCGTCTCCCGTGCGTGATCAGTTAGAAAGAATAAAATCATTGAATACAAGAGATTTTACGTGCTATTTAATATGAGCAAACAAGAAAAAATACCCTCTAATTAATCACTTCTTAGTATTTAAAATCTTATCCTAAACGACTTGTATTTCTATACGGAGGGGGTAAATGTTAAGTTTGCACCTCACGGTTGCTTAACACATGTCAGCTCTTTTTTATTTCTCATTTTTCTAAAGAAAACTACATCTAAATTTTAATTTTCGAATCTGATTTTGACTATTTTATGTGGTTTTTCCCTTTCTTTTGACACTTAGGACCGTCACAAATAAAAATATAAAAGTCTAACTATAAAATTATTTTTTGACGTAAACGCATAGAACCATAGAATTTTAGAGTTTTCGAAAAAAGAGAAACAAGCAGGATCTAGATCTAGATTGGCCAAGCAAATCGTGTTTCTGGCTCTCACATTTCTCGTGTCCGGAGCACACATATCAAATAAATGCCAAGAGCAGGTTAAAAAAACTGCTTCTGTGGAACAAGATTGCATACATGGTGAAGCATGCCTAAACAATTTTAATAGCCTGGTCTAGCATGTGAATTTTACTTGACCGCATGCCCCATGCTGGTATTTTTCATATTTCAACTTGCAAGCACTAGTTGTGGTTATTACCGCTCACGGCTTTAGTTATGGTTATTATTGCTGAGGGCTTATTTGAAACAAAGTAATTTTAAAAAAATTGAATAAGTTAAACTAAATTCTATAAAATTCTTATGTTCCAAAACACCTCTAAGGGCTTCGTCTCGTTGGAACACGTAAATTTTACAGGATTTTTATAAGAATTAGTTTAATTATCGTAAAAATCATTTAAAATTTCTTTATTCCAAAAAGGCCTAAACATGTAACCTGATTGTCCTAACAAACACCAATAGATCTGTCAGTTTTCTATTATCATGGCACGCTTTCATATGTGTATGGAGTGTTGACGATGATATTTCATGGCAAATAGCACAAATAAGATATTTCGACTCAATCATTTACATTATTTCACATTTATTTGTTTCTTGAGAGAAAAAAATGAGAAGTTTTCAAACGATAAAGTTAATGTATGCGAAGTAAACACGCCAATAATACAGAGGGAGGAAGCCAACAGCAGCACAGGAACCGGTAGTCTGGTAGGTAGTTTTGCTTTGGACGAAAAGGAGGTCTTATCAGACAAGAACTCGGATTTACACATATTTAGAATCTCCAAGATGATCATCGGACTTGCGTGATTTGTATGCTGCTTTATTGGTTGGAGATTTGCGCCGGGATCATTAAAAAAAAATCTATATCTTATTTAAGAGCGAGAGGAAAAAAGAGGAGGGAAGTATCCAGCGTTCCAGCCGCCGGCGCTGTGAACTTCTCCTGTTCTTCGTCTCACTTCGACCGAAGCAACCAAGAACAGGAGGGCAGCCTCTGTCCAATCCAATTCAATCGAAAGGTTGGCCACTTCTTGGTACGAAATTTCTGCCTTTTCCCCCCTTCCGCTTAGTTTCACAAAAAAGACGGTTTTTTTGGGGGGGCGCAATTCTTTCCCGTGTTCCAAATCAAGAGCGGGGAGTCGATTTCTATCCTATCCCCTTTGGTCGCTTGCTTGTTAATCTAGAGTTTTTTTATGAAAAGAGGAATTTTTTGTGGGGGAGATGAGTTCCGAGACTAAATCATAGGGAGTGCAATGTTGTGACTTGTGAATCTTGAGCAGTGGCGGAATCGGTTTCTTGTTCGTCTAACCCAAAGACTCCTGCTGCGTTTTTATTCCTCTTTTGGGGGATAGCATCTTGTTCTCTGAAGAATGTAATGGGCACCTTATTCTTGAAGCAAGAATCTTGGCTCTTGATCTCTGCCTTCCCCTTCTCCAAGATCTGTCAGTGCTGCCTCATCCCCAAGTGGGTCTTTTCTTTGGGACAGCTTGCCACCCTCTTGTTAATGAAGAACCAAAAAAAGGCTGTTTTTTGTGTTAGATGCAAAGCTGCGCTTGTTCTTTGTTCTTGATGCTGATTTATTGTAAGATCTTTATGCGAGCAATTCCTTTGTGAAATCCCATCACAGATGGGCACCGTAGTGTTCATCTTGTTCGAGTTCTTCTTGATAAAACTGTTGGCAAGATGCTGGACTTTCTCATAGATGATAAAATGTATATCGTGGTTGTTTGCTTGGGAATCTTATAGCTTATTATTAACTCATAGGCCCGGTTCACAGATTTGCATTTTGATCGGGGTGCCATCAACGGAAGGATTTGCAAGATGGCAGAGGCTGCAATCACAAGGTACTGGTGCCATGAATGCGAGCAGTCCATTGAGGAGGCCATGGTGGAGGAGATCAAGTGCCCTTTCTGTGATAGTGGATTTGTTGAAGAGATGACTGGTGAGGAGATTGAGAGACTGAGCAACAGGCAGTCGCAGCTGGGTTTCTCACAATGGGGAGTGCCGGAAAACCCTTTTGAGCATCCAGGAGCAGAGAGGGACAGTGATGATGAAGATGATAATGATATAGGTCGTGAGTTTGAGGGTTTTATCAGGAGGCATCGACGGGCATCAGCGCTACGCCGAATGCTTGACAGCATCCATGATGACCTTAGAGATGACCAAGAAAGGGACAGTTCAATTCTGATCAACGCCTTCAACCAAGCCCTCGCGCTGCAAGGCTCAGTCCTTGACCCTGACGAGGGCCAAGGTGATTCAACAAATGATGATGGCTTACTGGAGGAGTATGTCCTCGGGGCAGGTCTGAGCCTGCTGCTTCAACATTTGGCTGAGAGCGATCCAGGCCGGTATGGTTCCCCTCCTGCGAAGAAAGAGGCAGTCGAAGCGCTGCCTACTGTTAAAATTGAAGAGGTTGTCAGCTGTTCAGTCTGCCTTGATGATCTTGAGCTGGGGTCCCAGGCTAAGCAGATGCCTTGTGTACATAAGTTTCATTCTTCTTGTATCCTGCCATGGCTTGAACTACACAGTTCCTGCCCAGTTTGCCGGTTTGAGCTACCATCTGATGAGGCAAAAGACCTGAACGAGCCTAGCAACATTGATAGAATGGAGGACAGCCATGAGGAAGTCAGAGCTGATGGCCCTGGGCATGTCAGTGAGAGCAGTAATAGACCCTGGGATATTGTTCCTTGGTTAAATGAACTGTTCTCAACTTCTGAACCACAAAATGTTGGAGGTGTTTTTACTGATCAACAACCACCACATGCTTCTGGAACCAATCCAAATGCAGGGCAGAGCTGATTTCTGCTACTTTTGTGAATAATGATATTACATCTGAGAATAGCGAAGCAACAGATCGATAGAACTGTTGTTTTCCTTCCTGATCATCTCTCTTGGATGGATGATGGATCAGAACATACAAAGTTTGTCACTGCATTGCCATATGATTTCTGCTCATTTGCTTTGCTTCGGATTATTGCAGCTCAATCGATCCCACATATTTGTTATATCGATTTCTTTCTTGGTGCCGAGAATGGAACACCACTCATGATTGGGCATATTGAGGAAGTGCTGGTCTTAACTTATTGGCAAACATCAGCCATAAATCAACTTCACTGTTCGCAAAGGAGGTGCACATTCTTGTAAAAAAATCATGGGTTGGTAAGTGCATCTAACACTGTGTTTTGTAAGCAGTTGAAGTGCTGCCTAGTTTTAAACATCTGGGGTAAAATCTATGACTGGTGGTTTTACAATGCTGTTTTGATGGAATTCCTTTTATATGGAGCTACTTCATGCGAAGTTACGCATAAAATTTAGAGGGATATTAGGACAATTGATCTAATTCGTATAAAATTCTTGCTTTCTAAAAAGACTCTTACAGTATTTTCACAGGAAATAGTTCCCTTTAAAACCCTCTAAAGAACCTCTGTTCCGAAAGAATTACAATTCCATCTAAAATTTCACCTTTCCAAAAGAGCCCTAATTGTTTTCTGTTCCATGAGATATGAGATGTTCTATTGTTCTGTCTGTCTGCTTACTTGTAACAACGGCCGCAAGTTTATTACTAATCTATCATCTAGCCCCTGTTTTATTAGCCTTTAGGTGGTGTATATAAATGATACGACACCTTAGGAGATCGCATCAAAATCGGTTCAGCTTTTGCCATGCAACAATCGTGAGTTGAACTCAAGACTGGTAGCGATGGCCCGTGGCTGTGATCAAAAGAACGAGTTTAGTGGCTCCAGGATCTATACTCCCTTTGCATTATGCATCATGTCATTATTCATTACGAATGTACGAGGTGCTCAGGCATTTAATTGATATGAGCATTAATTCATGATAATCTAGATTACTTTGATTCTTGACTGATTAGCTGAGCTCTTCCCTTTCTTAAGCCAGTCAGTATATAACTTCTACTTTATTTTCAGATGGTATAGTTATTGAGTTTTACAATTCAAAGTAAGAATTTGAACCGTTCGGAGACATACAGATTTTGAGAGTAGTTGTAGCTGCCAGAATTTCTTTCAAAAATAGCTTTAAGCTTGTTTGATAGTGATAGGAGGAGGTCAGCCTCCGTCGCAAGTGAGATTGCTTTCGTGGTTCTGAGTTGAAAGTTCCTTGGTTTTCATGTTAGGAAATGTGCGTGGCGGATGAGCTCCATTCATATTTTAGTTGAAAAACCTAGGGATCCGAACTGAACTTTGCAATTTTTTACATTGAATTTTGTAGAGGTGGGAGTTTTTGTGTTGAAAGTTATCAACGTGCAGTTGAAAGCGAGGAATTCGAGTCGAAATAATCTATGAAGTACTTCGTTTCTCATCTTTTGTTAGTTGCAAGTATGTGTGCGGTCTGTATGCATCCTAAATACATAAGCCATAAGTGTATTCAATACAGTTGTATTATCTCCATATAAATTTGTTTGTTTCAGTTTAGAATTATAGTAATCTAACTTATTTTCATAAACTGGAACAAACATGTCAGTTTATTGTGTCAGCTTATTATAATTCAGAGTACAGATTATAACGATTCAATAAGCTAATCTAACTTAGCTTTTTTCTATAAGCTGAATTACTATAATTCTAAGCTAAAACAAACAAGTTAAATGGCTGAGTTCACTACAATTTCCATTATAAAAAAGAACACATAAATACATTTTTTTTTCTTCCAAGCAAATTAAAAAGGAAACAAGGAAAAATGCATTGGGGGAAGAGGGCTACTAGGAGCTGCGTAGCTCACAGTCGGGTTACAACTTACATATTGGAACACAGTCACTATACCTGGGATTAAAAAGAAAGAGAGAAATAATTGTAATGGCGGAGCTGACAGAGGCCATGCTTATGGTAAGGCCTAATGTGTATTAACCATTTTCTGGAAAATTCATCATCGCTGTGGAGCGAATTAGAAGCATTTCCAAGAGAGCCGTAATCCTACTTCTGATAACTAAATGTAGAAATTCAATGTGAAAAACACCCCTGAGACTACTTATCCCATCTCAAAAAAATAGACAACCATAAAATGAGCTTCCCCTCTTAGCCAAATATAAAGAAAACTCAAAACAAGATCCAATTTCTCTTACTGATAGGTCCTACTGCCTAGGATCCACCCATCTAAATGTCTCAATGTTTCAATATAAGAAACAAGATATAAAGAATCTATTGAAAATGAAAAATATAGAGAATTTTATTGAAATAGTGCCTAATATGAAAGTATAGGTAGTTTCTAGGGAACTCCTGGAGTTTACCAGTTGCCATCAACTAGAAAAATAGAGAAGGCAAACATTTGGAATAATTCAGTCCCACTAGAATTTCACGAGATAAGGGGACTGAGACTGACCTTGAAGCTATGGGATTGCTTGAGAATATATAAATTTATAGCTTCTCAAATAGTCTAGATTTAATGATAAACTCAGTAGCTATAAAACAACTTCTCTAGATTCTTCTCATAATTCTAACCTCCCCAAACAAGCCATATGTTAGTATAGTTACAGAAGATAGAACACATTTGTAACAATAGGATTTAGGACATGTTTAGAGAAGCTTATGACAGCTATAGCTCCCATGATCTAAAACTACACTAAACGGTTCGATTCTAGACTTAGATTGTAAAACTCAATAGTTGTAGAATCTAAAAATAAACTAGAATCTGAAAGCCAGGCCAATAAACAACAATTTATCTAAATTCTTACCTAATAACACCCACCAGCTGCTTTACAGGATCTAAAACTCTCCGGAACATACCCATTTATATGTGTCGCAAACACGTGGCTCTTGGGTTCACAATATCAGTAAACACATGGAGAGAAAAACCGTGGATGGTTCAGAGGTCCGGGCCGAGCTGGTGGCTGGAAACAGACGCCGGAACATGCAGTCCGACGAAGGCAACTGCCAACTGCAATCGATCGTGTGAAGAGAGAGAGACGCACGCCCACCCACCCCATCCATCGCCATCGTAATCTCCAGCTTGCCAGCGCGCTGCGACGAGCTTACGATGCCATTGCACCCGACTTTCGGTAGGCAGCTTATCGGCTTCAGATGCGCGCGTGAGCCTGTGGAGCAGGAAGCTCGATTCGCCACCGCCGCCGCCCCAGCCAGGACGTCCGATCGCTTTGCTTGCCCCTCGCGCACCGTCGCTTTCCCGCGCCGGGGATTGCACCGCCAGTCGCCAGATAGGACGGCGGCGAAGATTCGGCTGCCTCGCCAGCCGCTGGCTTGTGCTGGCCACAGGCTCTTCCGCCCGACTTGCAGTCTTGCAGAAGCCGCGACCAAAATGAGCACAGAATTGTCACCACCTCGCCCTTGCGGTTACTCGTGTCACCAGAATTTGGAACTGGCACAGTGAGCAGACTCTGGCTTAAACATGGTTGGGGTGTCTCAGTGCACCAATTCATGATCACAGATGGAATGGGAAGACCTTACTAAGACATCTTGCCATTGCTCCTCTAGCATCCATAGGCTAAGGCTACCTGGAACTGGAATCCTGGATGGCTGGAGTCCATTTTCAGAACTGATGAAAAGGTCTGCAAAAAGTTGTCCATAAACCACAAGCTATGTCAGTATTACAAGTGCAGTGAAACAAATGAGGCAGAATGACCAGCATGTGACAGAAATACAGAAGACAAAAACCATTACCACTGTCACTGTGACTGATGAAATTTATGCGATGATCCGTATTCCTTACAGAGTGATTCTACATGTAGAATTTGGCATACTAGCATAAAAAGAAGTTTTCAGTAGGTGGTAACATGGAGAATGCTCCTCCAATTCTGCAATAAACCAGGAAGCGAAATGTGGCAGAACTGTGCACATTCTTAGAGGAATATTGCTCATGACAATGACTAGTGCTAATCTGATCATTGGAATATGAAAAAGAGAGGAAACCTGAAAGCACTGACCAGGAGTAGAAATGCCATATGCTCCAACGATGCTCCCAAGGAAGGAATATCAAAGATGTTCCTCTCATTGCCTCAGTATAATCTTATATAGCCTCAGATTTCGTTGAAACAAATCTAGCCATTACTACATGGCATCAAATAACATTACTACATTCACAGTTATAAACAAGGTAAAACATCTAGAGTGCAAATTTGGCATTAGATACCATATCAGGAATGCATCCTTCAGGTGCTTCCCCGGTGCCCGTGAACTACGAGAGCATCACATAACAACTAGACCAAACTAGTTGCTCAAAAGAGCATCCCTGAACAGTAACTGTCACTAAGCGCAAGATAGTCGTCGCCACGATAGTTTATTTGCACGCTCAGGCAGCATATATTCTGTGAAAGCTACTGAAAGCTTCTGTGCTGCGTGAGGAATATCGAGATTAAGATGCCAGCAAGGCGCATCAGAAAAAAGATGAGAACTGCGCATCTAGGAACATTGATGAAAAAGAAAATGCATATGAAGAAAAGCATAGCTCATCAGAATTGTGCAGGGCTGTAGGCAACTTGAGGATGAAAACAGATGCCAAGGACATCAAGAAAAGAATTGATGCTGAGGAGATTGCTTGAGCTCAAGAATCTATTCATTCACCAAGCTCATGGTGCCTGGACAAAAAACCTACATTCATGAGATAATTAACTCGTGCAACTGGGATGTGCTCTTCATGATTGATTCCAATTGGATTTGTACTTTGCTTTGTATGACAACAATGACCAATTTACAAAGGATGATCAAGAAGATTGGAAAAGGGAATCTTCTGAGAAAAAATGGCCAGAAACTTGAAAATGGTTCAATTTAATTGACATTGAAAATATTCTAAGACTAAAACAGTTTTCTTGTACAAAAAAGCAATGCAAAGTACTTATCTTCTAGAAAATTAAGCAATTTCTCTAATGACTTGATCATAATAAAGCAATTAAGAAATATCAATACCCTGGTATATTGACTCTGCCTCATTAGCTCAGGCAAGGAACTCACCGCAATAGGTTACTGTTGAACAGACAAGGCGTGTTTGCAGATGCAGAGGCAACTGAATAAAATAAGTTGAAAGAGGCCAGATCAAAAAGGTTCAGGTCATATGTAACTTACAATTCTAGAACTGCTACAAGGACCAATCTTTACAACTGCCCGCTCTCCCACAAGTGGTGCCACTTCGCAAAAGATGAAGAACATGGGATGATGCTTTGGATTCTCTATTGATAACTTCTTTATATGTTGAAAGCAAGACAGCCCACCCTCCAATACATACAGCAACAGCATGCAATATCTGTTTGGTAGATATGCTAAGAAAAATAAACTGCAGTAAGAAGAACAGAGATATAATCTGCTGCATCATGCTCCATAGTCGTTGGCACTAACGTAGGAATAGATACAGCAATTTTATGAATGGTAAAATGAGTGTCATAAACATCATCAAAATAAACAGGAAATATTCTCAAACAACCTTCTTACTTCCAGATAAAGAAATATAGCATAATAGCAAGTAATGGTTACCAATACCAGTGGTCATCAAAGAGAACTCTTAATGGGAGTTAAGTGCAACATCATCAGTGATAGTGAAACGAAAAGAGAGAGATATTCCTGATAGTTCATTTCATTGATTAAAGAACACCATTAAATTGTGACAGGTGAAAGTTCTTACGAGTGGTCCCAGGTGTCGACATATGCCATTGGCACACTTCTAATTAGGTACTGCTTCAATCAACTGAACTACAGAAAGTGAAATGGCGCAAAAGTACAGTAGGAGCAAACACCATAGATAAATTGCATACAGAAAAAATATGCTTGTTCCACCAAAGTCTCAGACAATAAATTAATAGGATGATAACAGGTAAAGAACTCCAATAAACTTGGTTACAGGAACAGAACGAAACTAAGATCGAAGTAGCTACAGTACAGGTCTCCTTAAGAGGCAGACAAGAATTGATATAATTAGTATCGATGTTACTGTTTAGAAACAAAAGGTGGTGGGAAGGGAGGGGCTAGACCTTCATACATTTCCATATGACTCACATCTAACTTTTCATGCCTTAGTTAGGAAGCATGAGTGCACAAACCATCTGCCTCTACTAGCAAAAGTACTGACATGATGATAGTTTTGTAACATATACAGAAACATAGTACCTAAGTACTGTTTCTTTGACTGGTGATGATTACAATCAAAGAGATCTGGTTCAAAAGGAGCTTATCTCACATAAAAAGCATAAGCCTCTTGGTCCACAGTTTTCTGGACTAATGTGAATATGTACCAATCTTAGGAAAGGACACTGATGGAACTTATGCTTGTTCATATTCCATGTGCTTTAAAGTAGTATAAAGGACAGAATAAAACTGACAGAAATTTTGTGTTTCTGTATGTAGGACGTCCTTACCCAAAAAGAATCTACTACTATAACAATAAGTTCCTGTTTTCATTTACACAAAATTTACAAATATTGTGTACCACCCAACTATAAACAATTATAAACATAAATGGGTAAAATAAAATAAAATACAACTATATTCCAAAATTCTAACCAAATTATCTCCAATAGCTATGATCATAGAGAAGTACTCAAACAATTCCATATGATGATTTACGATGCATGATTCAAAAGAATGGTATGCATGAAAGCAACATTCAAAACAATAATTTGCTCCAATTGTGACTGCTTATCACTATATACACTTTCAGTGATTTATAATACGTGAAGAGAAAGACAAAAGGTTAGTTTATTTTTTATAGTTAGAAGACTGTTGTTATCAAAGTAGTCATAGACAATATAATGATGCACCGCTCTCCTGTGCGTTCGAGAAAAAAGTAGTCATAGACACAATTTGAAAATAAAGACTGGATTTTTGGGGATTTTGGGGATTTGGTTGGTTTCAGAAGTAACTATAAGGACAGCACATTATGTTAGTTGGCATAAAAATTATTCGATTGGTGTTTCCAAGATGCTAGATTCTGTGTTGCCCCATATAAGGAGCCCCTCACAACAAACTGCTTATCAACCTGAGAAGACCAAAAGAGTATCAACAGGCCTAGGCTTGGACAAGAATGCTGGGTTTGCGATTGGCAAAAGAGGAGCACTCATAAACAGTTTTGACGTGTGATAGAAGAGAAAGGAAGAGGCTGGAGAGCACAAGTAAGAAATGATAGTCAAATAGTGTAAATGCTCGTCCTTTTATGTTTCCATTCTTCTAAAAATGTGTATTAATTCTGTAACAGATGTATCACCAATATCAGGACCCGAGTGACCTCTTCACTACTAGGACATCCTTTCCAATGGAGCGACATCTGTTTCTGCATGGAGGAAATACACAAGGAGATTCTGGGCTGGTTCTCTCAACTGATGCTAAACCTAGGTTGAAATGGACACCTGAGTTACATCAGCGATTTGTAGATGCAGTCAATCAATTAGGTGGAGCAGAGAGTAAGTATACGATTCTTATCTTCTCAATGTACTGAAGCTAGCTGAATTCTTACATTCATTTTCATCACCCAGAAGCTACTCCAAAAACAGTCATGAGGCTCATGGGCATTCCAGGACTCACCTTATATCATCTGAAAAGCCATCTCCAGGTACCTGACAACCAGGAAATCTCCCATTAAAAATGGTATTGAAAATTTCAGCACAAGCCATAACTTCTTGAATGTTTCAGAAATACAGGCTCAGTAAGAACCTCCAAGCTCAAGCTAATGTTGGGACAACAAAGAACGGTAAAATCAAGATTAATTTCCACTGTTACCACTTACTTCTACAGTAGTTGTATAACAACTCATGAATGATGACAATTTGCAGCCATTGGATGTACAGCTGTAGGTGATAGGATGCCTGGAACAAGTACATTAGCAATGGCCAATGCAAATGCCATTCCACAGGCAGAGAAGTAAGAAAAATTCCCATGAACTTTACAATTGTATCCATCTAAATGTTGGATGTTGGAGTAATAGTCTCTTTTAATGGGTGCAAGAACTATTCAAATTGGTGAAGCACTACAGATGCAAATTGAGGTGCAGAGGCAGCTAAACGAACAACTCGAGGTGAGGTACTGACACTGTCTGCGTATAGATCTTAACCCAAGGCATCACTAGTCAAATACAGTATGTGGAAATGACATCAGCTAAAAATCGAGCATCCAATTAGCACACTCACATGATAACTGAGAGCATAAGAAAAACATATGAACCATGTATCATCTTTTTTACACCCTTGACCACAACAATTCTAACCAGGTATGATCCCATAAAACAAAGTATTCCCTCTAGTAAAATAAAGCGATGTTCGGAATACATAAAGTCAAACCTTTTAAATTTTGTTTGCCACTATACCTATATGTTTATTGATAAGATTGGACACATGAAATTGAATCAAGTAGATTTACCACAAAAATAATCCTTAGGTAATACTATGTTTTAAATATGTTTCAAATTATTCTACAATAGAAAGTGGTGCTCGAAGTGATGCTTTTTAGTTAACATGAATGTCCAAAATAATGCAGATTTGTGAATGAACAGAGTAATATCTAGAGATCAGAGAACTAGACACATTCCTCTGGTTTGTCAGCAAACCATTTTTCTAAAAAACAGCTAAGCTTCTTATCATGCATATAGTATCAACAATATGAAGTACTAGCACAATGGATATAACCTGAAGTTAATTCCGCATCAGGTACAACGGCATCTACAGCTACGAATAGAAGCCCAAGGGAAGTATCTACAGGCAGTTCTTGAGCAAGCTCAGGAGACCCTTGGGAAGCAGAACTTGGGTCCTGCAAGCCTGGAAGATGCAAAAATTAAAATATCAGAACTAGTCTCACAAGTCTCAAATGAATGCCTCAGCAATGCAGTTACAGATAACAGAAAAGGTTCAAGTATACACAGACTAGAGCCAAGACAAATCCAGTTTGTTGAAAGTTCAACCAATAACCATTTAACTGCAGCTGAAGGATCGATCAAGGAGCATAGACTACAAAGCCATGGGGCACTCAAAGCATATAACGATAGTACATTGTTTTGCCGAAAACGATCCCAAGACCAAGAATCTCAATATTTCCTTAGCAGTAGCCTAAGCGAACATAGGATGGGTCATTTGTACAGTGGCAGAGAGCATCACAAAGCAGAGGGAAGTGAAAGTGATACAGAGGTTCTACATGAGTATATTACACCTCAAAAGAATGGCAGAGGCAGCACAACCAGTTCAACATCAGGAAGCAAAGAAATAAATGTAGAGAAGCTTTATCTCGATGAACCAATCTGCAAGAGACAAGCAGTTGAGTATCAAAGAGAAAGCAAGCTACTCGATTTTGAACAGCAAAGTTCTGGAAAGAAACTTGATCTGAACACTCATAACATAGATGATAGCGATCAAGGTTACAGACATTTTGACCTGAATGGCTTCAGCTGGAGTTGACTGGCTGATAATATGTACTATGATCGAAGAGAAGAAATGAAATTACAAATAATTTGTTACAACATTAAAAACTGTTTTCATTCTGTAATTGCATTATGTAGGTAGGGAGTAAAATGAAATGATACATGAACAGGCTATGCAAATGTAACAGAGTAACTATAGGAAGAACAGCAAGCAAATTATGGCCCTTTCCATATGCATAGAATGCACAACACACAGATAATTAGAGAACAACAAAACAAGATAAGCATCGAAAATTGAATGTAACTAACTGAGAAATACCAAGCCATATAAAAGAACAAAATCTTTGTGAAGCTAAGCAGTAAGAAAAATAGGAACTACCAGAAGCTTACAGTCTGAATAGCACCATTACATCAACTTAATAACAGAAAGCAGAAGTTATTCATGCCACTGTGGAGCTAATATTCCAGGTTTAGAGCTCAGAACCACTTGAAAAAAAAAGAGCTCATATATTGGTGTAGGCTATTACAAACACTGTTAATTAACATTTTTGAGAAGTGTAACTGCAACAGCAATGGGATTGATTCCTCCACACAACCATCCACGTTACTCAATGCTTCATAACACAAAGCACAACCAGAATATAAAATGATATATCTGGTCATCCACATGGCATAAACGAGTTACCAGGCAAGAGTCTATCAGCTGCACTTATTTATATACCCAAGAGCACCGCCCACTTATTGCATAATCCAATTAACATCTGCCAATGAAGGAGAAGGCTATGTATGAACTTGGCAACACATCATAAGTCACAAGACATGTACCTAGCCCTTTATTTCTCTCCTTACACTCAATTTATAATTACTACAAGAACAGGGCACTGTAATATTACTGTGTATGTAACTACAGGTACTTGTGATGAAGCAGTAACAGCAATTGTTCATTTGTTCATGGCCTCTCGCCATGGGTAAGCCTTTCGGCGGTCTGTCTACTTCTTGATCCGGCGCACCTTTTTGGCGCCCCATACCTCCATCCTCCCCTTGGGGCACCCGCACGGAGCGCGGAAGATGAGCACGGTGCGGCCGTTGGGCGGCGCCATCTTCCTGAGCTCCGCCTCGAGCTCGCGGTGCGCGTCCCCGAGCTGGACGGGCCGCGCCCCAGCAGCCGCCATCAGCTCGGCGCGGCCCCCGGGCCGCAGCTGCTGCTGCCCGCGTACGCACTCCTCCGTCTCGAGCTGGATGTCGAACTCCACCGCCTTGCGCAGGGCGCGGCAGCGCGGCTTGCCGCAC
>KE370960.1:44475-65126 GCA_000418225.1 Zizania latifolia
AGGGCGGCGATGGCTCCTACGGCGCGGCCGGCCGTGTGGGGCGACGGCACCAACGCCAGCGGGAACTACGGTGCGGCTAGCCTTGCGGGGCACTGAGCCTGCACGTGGCGGCATCAGTCAGCTGTACCATGCAGGGTGAACAGACGTCGGCAATCTGACTGGCGTAGTCGCGTTCAGGCGACAATCCGGTGAACGCATTGAGGCGACGATTCGACGGTCAACGTTCCCGTACAAACGATGATCTGGCGCGTCGTGCGAGACGTAGCCGGTGGCAGGGTGCTGCCTGCGACGGTAGTGTGACGTGGCTGTCGACTACTGTCACAACAGCGTTCAGGGCGGCTGGTCTGTCAGGACCATGCTGAACAGCATGTCGTCGTCTCGCGCTTATGCAGTAGATTAGATCTAATCTATGAAAGTGCTCTAGTAAGTCTATTCAAATACAGAAATTCAAATGCATACATACTTCGATGCCGGTAGGTTGTTGCTGTAGATCGGTTCCCCTACGGTAGAGCTTCGTGCTGATAACGTGTTGAGGAATTCTGCTACCGTGTGTAGTCCAGAGCTTCGAGACAAATAACAATTGATATAGTATGTAGGGGAAAAGCCGAATTCTTTATTGCTCAGATTCAACCGTATACAAATGAGGAAAGTACATTTCTATTTATATGTAAAAACCCTTAAGAGATAAACGTGCCCACAATCGAATTCGGTTACCGTAATCTTCGAAATTTCGGTTTCCTAACAGTAACCAACCAGTTACCAACACCAAATCAAATTTATCGACACCAAATCAAATACAAACAGTTGTCAGTAATCAACGGTTAGCCGACAAACCGCTGTGCGGGTCAGAAACAGTGGGTTTGAGAATTGAGAGAGAGCGAGAGGTCACAACTCGCAGGTGCAACTCGCGGGAAGGCGAAAAGCGCGGCGCCTTTATCGCTTTTACCCGCCACGTCAGCCTTGTGCGCCGAGCTGGATGGAAAGCGAGGAGGCATCGACGCACACGATGCAGCTCTCTTCCTTGCGGCTGCCGACTCCTTCAGAATCCGGCACCGAAGAGCTCATCGGCTAAGTACGCATCAAACCAGCGAGGCACACGATTAAACAACTCCGTCACATGCACGATTAAACAACTCCGTCACACGCACCGTGTCTCTGCGGATGATTGCACCCACAGTTATAAAGTTCGTGGATGTATTAAGTTTTTTTAAAAAAATGAATGATGTTTCAATACTTGGTGAGCAGTATTTTATCGGTTGATAAGAACATTTCAGTAAAATAAATAAAGTAAAATACAATCACAACTAGATTGAAATGTATGAAATATTAAGTTTCAACTACTGTTTTAGTAGCAACAAGAATATTACATATAATTGTTTATTAATGTTGTAAACAGTATTGTCGAATATATGTGTGGATGCTGGATAGGCTTGCACCCACAATTCTAAAGTTTAAGATGTCTTTGGTTACACTACACACGTGGATTGATTGGGTGTGAGATGAGCTGCCATTGATGGTTAGTCGTCCGTGAAGTCAAAGGATTAAACTACAGCAGAAACGAGAAGATCGTGCAGAAATCGATCGAGATGGATATGGAGTAGTACGTAGGATCAGGCACGGGAAGAGAATCTTCGTGTCCAAATCAGGCGAGAGCTAGCTTGTTATTAGAGTAACAGGTCAAACGTTGAACCAGTTTTGATAAACCTATTGGTTCGGTTTTAAATTCAAAATTTAAATTTTATGAAAATTTCGATATATATACTTGGTAATTTATGATTACTTTTGTGTTTTTTCAACAAAATCAATTTTGAAATATTTTAGAGCACAGCATGATCGGTCAAAATTTTAAAATAGAAAAAATAGATCAGCCTAATATCCTATATCATTACCAGTTTTTCTAAAATGACATTATTAGATTTATGATATCATATCATTTAATTCATCAAAAAACAACAAATGCCATGCTATTTTCTATTGTTGTATGTAAATTTTCTTTATATTCCGATATTCAATATAGAATTTTTTTCAATATGACGGCATTGTCTGGTTATGGAAAAAATAAACAGTTCTGCTGATAGCCGCCCGTGGACACACGGAGCCAGCTGACAGCCGCGGCTTTGTACGCACGCACGCACGCACGCACGCTCCCGCCGATAATGGGCGGCAACCGGTGGCCCACGTCGCAGCAGCACGCGACAATGATGGGGCTCCAATAATTCTCTCGCCGCCACACGCCGTCCCCTCGCGTCGCACCGCCGCCGACGCCCGGTACTTTCCTGGCGGCGGCCGCTGCTGATTGCCCACTCGCGATCGCCGCGTCGTCGTCGCGCACCGCCCCCGGCCCCGGCTATCGATG
Organism: Zizania latifolia; assembly: GCA_000418225.1. Lineage (NCBI taxonomy): Eukaryota > Viridiplantae > Streptophyta > Magnoliopsida > Poales > Poaceae > Zizania > Zizania latifolia. The sequence continues at coordinate 46,832 of KE370960.1, forward strand.
CAAGCCTGGTCCTGATGGTCGAGCAATCAACGCTGACATTCGGTCAGACCGAGTCAAAGCCATGGTTTGTAAAACCGATGGCGGCCGGATAACGATTTTTAATAACCGGTTCGGTTTATACTGTTATCGATCTCATTTAGTAAAGAAAACACTTATAATCATTTGCCACTGGTTGATGAAACTAAAAAATATATACTGGTTATAATAGTTTAGAAACTTACAAAGCTCTATCGATAGAAACTGGTTAATATGGGCTACTAAAGCCGGTGCTGCTGATAGCTAGTGCATGTAGCTATTATTCCTCAACTCGTTGATCCATCCAGCCAATAATAGATACAAGGATATATTTGCTTTGTCACTGCAGATTATCAAATTATAGTCGTTGCTTCAAGATTCGTGCGTATCTTTTCATGGCCGCCCTTGTTTCATCATTGTCTATGGTGTCTCGCAACGTTAGACTCGTTCCTATGGCTCAAGTGCCATTCCTCGTCCATAAGATTCTTTATCACTCACCATTTTGTCTTACCGAACATATCTCTTTCTTCTCGGTCCTTCTCCCTCTCTCTCTCCATGCTTGGTAGTTTTTTTGGATTCAAAATCTCTATTACACACTAGAGCATAAGATTTTTACTTACTTAAGTTTGGACCTCTTTGAGGATAAAAGCCATGTATACTATATGCGTACCTTAAATTTATATGTAAGTGTATTATACCTTAAAATTTATACTCCTTATATACCACATGGTGCATGCATATTTACAATATAACATGCTATAAACATCATAATTGTTTCTATCATGTCTACAATATTTTCATATTACATTATTGACCTTGTCATTCTGGTACATGCTTCTCTAGTTGGGTCAGCACTTTAGAAGTCCTTATACGGGACACTTTCTTTTCTTCCATCAGAATAGAAATGGGGCGTGACGATTGCGTCGAATACATAAGAGGCGAGATAAATGTGAGATGACATATGGCACACAAGCACATTTAATGTGGAATGATCAGTCGGCTAGGACACATGACTAGGACTGTTCATCTTAGTTAGCTAGCTTATTTATCGAGCCCACAAGGAGTAGTCCTTGACTATGATGTGGTCGAAGATTCCGTAAAAACCCTCTTTCTATCACTTGGCTCTGATTTACGGTGATCAATCTATGTTCACCTTCGATCACATCCTCTTGGTCATGGCCATTTTTTGGTAGTCATGGCATCATCGAGTGGTGTCTCTGGCCTATGTGTTAGGTCTTGTTATAGGCTTACTGCCATATAAGTCACATCTTGTAAGTAGATTTGACCGATTTAGACTTATAGTTTGCTTCCACATATTCCACATGCTATACAAATTTTAGCCTACAATTTCACCTGTGGTAGATAAAAATTCTTGTAAATTGTGACTAATTTGTGGTCAAAGATTTCTTATTCATTCGCCCAAATTATTAGCAATGCCGCACAATAGGAAAAAAATTAACAAGACGAGCCAACCAACCAAACACAAACACAAACAGTCTCGTCCGTCTCCTCCCCTCCCCCTCCCTCGTAAGTCTAGCATCCAAAGGGAATATGTCAGATCATGTCGAGAAATTAAGCAACATCCAAGTGCAATCAGTTCGACAATCGAGGGCGCACGAGGGGCCAGTCAGGGGAGCAATGATTATACACGAATGATGCTACGCGTTAATCAGTGAGCTAACTGATTGGAGCGCCCGCTGTCGCAGTACGTAGCAGCGATCAGCTGGGGATCGCGACGTGATTAGCAGTCAGTTAATTGATTTCACTCGGTCGATTGGATCGACCACCACATAGGGGGAGGGAGCTGGAGGAGGAAGAAGAAGCTTCCATCTGATTAACAAAATTAATCTGCTATTATTGTGCTATGAGATATCACTTCTGCTGCTGCTGCTGGAAAGAGGAGACCCCAAGCAAAAGCTGAGTCTATCTTTTAATTTTAATCTCCTCTCTGTTTATTGATCTCTGAATTTTCAGTCTGCAGCTGTAGATCGCTAGCTATCTGCTTCTAATCGAACTAATTAAGTACACCCCCAAGTCATACATACAGCCAGCTCACATGTGTAATTAGGCACTGTATTTAATTTGGAGTTGCTAATAGCTAGCTAGCCAAGAGATGAAACAAACTACAAGCTAGCCTGCTCCAGCTTCATTTCATGCTCTCCCTGGACCTTTGGGAGGGTCATGGCGGTTGTTGGGCCCGGACCCCGGGTAGTCGTTCACCTCCACGTCCATTCTCGCCGCCGCCCTGCCGAGGTTTCGCGCCGCCGCCATCGTGTTGTCCTGCAGGGACAGAAGCCATGGTCAAGATTGCTGTCATGAAAGTACTGTGCTATACAGATCAGGAATTCAGGATTCATTCCAGAATTGGTATCCAGAATTTGGGCAGGATAGAGATGAGATGAGATAGATGAGAAAGATTACATCTTGAGAGAGATTCAGAGAAGGCGGGTGTTGCTGCAGCTGCAGGCTGCTCAGATGCAGGCTTCCTGCGGGAGCGAATTAACAGGTAATTAGCGAGTGTCATCAGAAACAGCAACAGGAAGAACAGAGCAGTAACAGAGCAAGAATTCAGGGAGAGGAAACGGCCATGGGGATCGAACTAGTCGACGGCGACGAAGCTTACTCGACGTGGGCACCGAGGAGACCAGCGCGGGGAGGGCGAGGAGGAGGAGGCAGGACAGCGACAGGACGGCGACGAGGTCAGCCCTCCTCGTCGTCTTGCAAGAGAAGCGGAGCTCCATCGCCATGCGCGCGCACGGCCGCGAAGGATCGGCTGACGAGCACTTGCTGCTGCGGCTGCTGCTGCTGCTGCTGGGGCTGTGATCCGGGTAGGAGATGGTGGTGTGAGTTTGCTGCTGCTCTGGGGTTTTATAGTTGGACCAAGCTAACTCTCTTCCTATCTATTCATAAAAAGGTCAACTTCTACTTCATTTCACTATTATTACCTGCTTTCTTTAGAATTTTTATTAGAATTGCTTGAGTGTATATTGATTAGTATACTACTTTATACTCTGTATCTAAAATAGGCATGATATATAATTGTATGGTTCATGCAAGGTAGTAATATGTGAACCCAGAATAGAAAATATTGAATTAGGCTCATTATATACTTCCATAATTACCACTATGCTTTAATGATAATATGATAATATCATTTGTTTTCTTATCCGTAACAATCAGAAAGATATACCAAAGTAATGGTAAATATTATTTATTGGATTAAGATAAATGGACAACTATAATGATTTAGATCTACCGTGAAATTTCCCAACTGAAATACCCGGGCAGTAAAGAAATATTTCTTTTTTAACTTCCAGTTTAGAAATTTTATAATCTAAGTTTAGAATAATTGGGATATTCTATTTGCAAATAGTAATTTAGTCGCTTCTTCAAAAAAATAGTAATTCAGTCGTTTTGAAATATATTTTTTCACACGATCGTACCTTGGGTCATAAAAAAATATACGATCAATTTTTCTCCAGGTACACAATTTTATTTATTAGTACATTTTATATTTATTTGGAAGTTTGCGCTATTTTTAGTACTAAATATTAAAAAACAAAGTTCTGCTACCACTGACATGTGGGCTGCCCAATTAGATTGCCTGGGTATTGCCAATATGGTAGCCCATCTCCTTCCCCTTGATTTTGATTGGTACCATTTTGATTTATTTAATCCAGGAAGGGAGAGTAATTATCTGCATTAGTAGTTTGCATTTTTGTGGCCTTGTATATTAATGCAAGGATCTGGAAGTTTTATATTGGGTAAAGCAAAAACAATAATAAGTGGTTAGGAACTTAGGATCATCATAATATCTTACCTCATAAATATTTAGAAAGAGCACTTTAGAGCTCTCAATTATTTACAAGTACTGCTTCAGAAAATCATAAGAAAGTTAGAGCTATATTATTTCAATTCCACAACCATTTCAAATTTAAAGTCTATCAAATACTCCCTCTGTTTCCAAACGTAGCTATTTTTAGACTTTAACACTAGTATTATAAAAAGAGGTAAAAAGACATTACTATCCTTTATTAATATTTAAGAATATGTAGGGTGTGGAGTCCACTGTGGATAGAATAGGTAGTATTAATAGGGGCATTATGGTAAGTTTTTGAGAAAAATTTTCTTTAGGGTTAAAAGTTATAATATTAAGATAAAATTTACATGTAGAAATACTTATACACTGGGCAAAGGAAGTAGGTTGCTGGAGTCTTTTTTTTTTCAGGCTTACCTGTCCTTTCAGGCTTGCAATAATTCAGCTGTCTGAATATTCTGAATATATATCACATCAATTTTTTTCTTTGGCCTACTGCAGGCAAGCAGAGAGATGCATTTTCAATAATTGTTAGGACGTCCTTCTTCCCTGTCTCACCTTCAATTCATGTCCTGCCGATGGTGTGCGCGTGCAAAGCATGTCCTGTCATTCGCACGAATGGCTCTAGCCTCTTGGGGCCATCGATGGATGATTGGTTTTTCTCACGAACGCTGCATCAATCGGACAGTACTGTTCGTTAGGTACAATTGCCTGTGAAGCAACATTCTCTCGTTCAATTCATGATTGCGATTGATAATAGACTCCTTGGATTACTTGTGGAATTCATTATAGCGTTCTTAACTCCGTTTCAAATATAACTTATTTTAGAATTTTTAATATTTTTCTTACGTGTTTGCTCTTGTTAAATAAGTGTTTGTTTCAGGAGTATCTGACGGCTGTAACTATTTTTAAAATCTAAAACCCACCTAAATAGTTCAGATTCTAGCTTTATATTATAACACTTAATAGTTATAGAATTTAAAAATAAACTAGAATATAGAAGCTAGAAAGACCGGTTTTTTCATATTTCCACTAGCTATATACTCACCAATTATTTCTTTAGAATATAAAACTTTTTAAAAAGATCCTAAATGATATCACTCTCATAAATAAACAATCCATCTTTTAAAAGCAAAATAAATAAGGAAGAAAAAACTAATTTGAGTTGATTTCTTAATTTTTATGTATATGTTTAAAACGATCTATATAAGAAATAAAAAAAAGTACAACCTAATTTAATCAAGGCTTAACATGACGGATTAATTTCGAGAGATTGAACTTGATTGCATTGCCCCAACCAAAATCTCTGTTACAATATCTTGCAACAAAATTAAAACAGTGCCACTGACATTTTGAAACTTGAATATATTAATTTTCGTGGAAGTATTTCGAGAGCCGAATATATCAATCTTGCTGGTGTGGTCTGGCTGGTCGCTCCCAAGTCAACAGCACATGTATAGATTAGAGGATCTTCATATCTAAAAAGGAGAAATAGTTTAATTTCATAGCCTGTTTCAACGCTTCAAATTAATTAAGCACCAGCAGACCGTGCATGGAAAAGAAAACTGCGTCATTTCGTTGTGATCAAATGCTAGCATCACTGCCGTCATCATGATTAAAAGTCAATCACATCACAAACTTCTCGGTATTTAATGGCCACCGGGCACAGCCAGGAGCTAGCTTAAATCTGGAGGATTTCAGGTATATTCTACTAAATCCTAATACTTAATCTACTTATATTTAAGAGTTAAAAATTATTTCCATTACCATCTTAATTAGTGATAAAAAATTAGAAAAGTAATATCATTAAAAAAGTAATGCGAGTAATAAAATTATAAATCTATATAACAGACGTGCTACGGAGGAGGCTTCTCTAGAAGGCGACAAGGCGGCGTGGAGTGAAGGTGACAAAAGAAATAAATAGATGTTAAATCACTAATAATCATTATATACAAAATATGATCAACAAAATTATTAATTTATACTTTTGAATCGACGACAAGATCGATAGCTCACTCTAAAGCTGCTCTAAATCCGAGCCAAAGCAGCCATTGCAAAAGCCAATCAAGCTCTCTGATGGAATCATGAACAATGTCACTGTCTGACTAGCAATGCGATTGGACCCTGTGTGTGAGAGATCATCGCAGTGCGATTCCGCTCAGATAGACGTAATCTCGAGTTGATCTCGACCTGTTAGTCACGAGTGGTTGAGTGCTGATGAATAGTTGCAGCCACTGTTCATGGACAGAACAATTACCCATCGAGTCCTGGCCCGCGATTTGTATGTTGTTTTTTCTCAAATTAATTCATTGAGCATTACCTCTCTTCTCGTTTCAAAAAACTCTCCTTTTCCTTCAGCTGCTGCTGCTGCTGCTAAAGGTTGGTCAATCACCACCGTGTTCATAAAATCATACTATAATTTTCATCTATTTTATTGACTAGCGGTAATCAGTTATTAATCCAGAAATCATCGTTAGTTTGACCATCAGCTACGGATTGTATAAACTTGATCACCACTCACCATAAAGTTGAACCACTGTGGTTCTTACTTCTTACTATGGTTTCATCTACCTTACTAGTTGACTAGTTGATAGGAGTCGGTTACTAACCCGAAAACCGTTGTTGGACCATCAGCTACCGGTTTTTCGAACCTGATCTCATTACTCACGATTAAGCGGAAAAACTAATGAGCTATATATCGTGATCAATAATAGGCTTGCATGCACTAATTAACTGCAGCCTGTCATGTCAGTAATTAATCTCCTACTAATTCCTGCCTTTAATTTGGCTACGCTGGCTATCTAGATATTTTGTCCACGGAGATCATCTAAATTAACAAATGCCTCCACGCTTAATTGCGGCCGTAGATAGTGCACTAAGTGCAGTGTGAGCTGGCCGGGCTACACAAGCAAGCTAGCTACTAACAACACTATTGACTTTGTTCTTTAGTGATGTAAACTAACTAAGCGTAAAGAAACTTTAGTTTAAGTCGCCTGTGATGTGACGATTTAACAAGGATCCGGCAATGCATAAAGTTAGGCAATTACTGGCAAAGATGCATGCATGTTGTTACTATCTTACTGCTCTCTCTGTTATCTAAAAAGATTTTATTTTATCTTTTTATCTAAATTGGTCTAGAAACTAAGAAGATTTATTCTTTAATACTCACTACTGCATGTTGTTACTACCTTACTTCACAGTAATATTTTTATTAGTCAGAACACTTTAATCTTTTATTTTTATCATCAATCTATCAAATTTGTCCTCCAAAATAGTCTTTTAGGACGGTGGAGTAATTAACATCCTAGAAAGTTGACATGCTTTAACAATTATGATTGGTGTTGTGACATACAGCAAGAGAACTTTTGATGTAGCTAGTGGACTGAGCTGATAACGAGTATGAATTAAAATTCTCACCCACGAGTGTATATTAATGGATAAAAAATTATACCCATCAAGCTTGTGTGTATAAGTGTGATAATATAGAACCTGAACCTACAAACCTAAAGGTAATATACCTGATATGCATGTGTAATTTAGACTATCACGCAGTCCACATGTACTATAAGACACTTATTTGACTTGTGTCGATGTATATATTCATATTTGTTATATATTTATAAATTTATGGTATGCATATATTCATTTATTATAAAGTTAATTTGATGCTACATAATATATTAACACTATTACATATGTATCGATATAGATCGATGAGTACCCGTTATCCGTATGGACATGAGTACGAGCGTGAAGTTATATCATACGGAGATATGAGTTTCTTAATAAGTAAAATTTATTTTGTATAAATGAATGGTACCATTGGATACAAATCTAATGTCATTCCTACTGACAACCACGTAGCTGCTGGTACTATTCCAGCCTACAAATTGCAGTAATCTTTCTGAAGTGAACGGAGATCAGTCGAACGGCGACAAGTGTCTCAGCTAAACAAATTAAATCGGGCTTGCGTGCGTCGGGAAGACGCTTCACTTCGGCCGGCCTTCGCCTTAACCCGCACGTGCTAATTTTCTCAAACTAGTTTCGATCTCACGTGTGAATGCATTTTTTTGGCCTGGTCGATCTGGCTTTAGATTGTGGAGCACCAGGACACGCACGATGAAAAGAAAGAGTCATCATGGAATTAAAACGTACGGCGTGTCCACCTAGTCCTTATATTTTTTTATTATATCTGATCGCGAATACTTGTTAGTTTTGATTTTAAAAATATAAGATTTGACTAATAACATTTTTATATAATTAAATTATATATTATAAATGTTGTGTAAATAGATTCACAACCTAAAATGTTATAGTAATATTCTATAGTCAGAATTATTTGTTTTAATTTTTGCTTTACAATTACTAATCAAACTGTATCTAATCTTTGTCGAGAGAAGACTGGCAATTATTTATAGAGTGATTTTATAAACTTTGAGGAGATATCACAATTTTAATGTCAATTTTGATATATATCGATGTCTCGGATATACTAAAACTAACGCTAAAAATTAACTCGCTCCTTGGAATTATCAAATCGAATCCGTCTTATCGTGATTGGAAAGAGACGAGCACTGGACTTGACTCGTTTTCTGAATCAATCACACTCCAGGTAAGAGAGTGGAAATTATGCCGTTAGTGATGTAGGTGCTGTACAAAGTACGAACGAAGTCAACTGTGCCATTGAGTTGAGGTGGCGTATTGTCTTTCTGGTTGATGACTTGGACGTGAAAGCGTTGAAGCCCATTCCAATGTGGAGTATTAAGAACTTTATGTTTTTTTAGTTAGTTGCATGGTTGGTGCACAAAATCAAGTGATACAAAGCCACACACCATATTTGTATAGTTCACTCGTGTTCATTTTCTATACCTAGCCGTTTTTTTTAAAAAAAAAGAACCAACGAAGTAAACATTAGTTTGTTTTTAGAAAGATCAAGTTTTAGATGTAAGTTTATAAAGTCTAGCCTTATGCATTCTTTTTCTTTTTCGCTAGTCCTGTTCCTACTCTAGATATACTTATTCGATAGAGTTAGAATCAAATAAAACACTACTAGATTATCAATTTTTAAAGAGTGGAACACCTTGATCTACTCTAGAAAATATATAGAAATGGTATGTACAATTTGAATTACTGTGTTTCCCTTAAAAAAACCTTCTATCCAAACGAGGCCTTAACTGAAACCCGAGATGCAGCAGCCAACTGCGAAGCGATCTTCTCATGCGCACGCAGGATTACCAACATGGCCTTTGAGATGCGTATGTATATGATCGGCAATGGCGTGTGGTGTACTCAGTACCAGAACGAGGTTGTTTTCCTAGTGCCAAAAACACACGGGAATTGGTATAAAACATACAGGATATGGTTTTCCGTGTTCCAACACTCGGGATTATCCACACCAGAGCCTGCTCTGCTAGTGCGCCACATTGGCGCTGCAAGTCTTGATTCTTGATAAGTTGCGTGCTTACCCTGGATTATTCAGAGTTTCAGACTACTCTGTCATCTATACATGATCCATCTCATTCTGACATGCGTTCATTCTCATGTTCTACGCAAGTACTGGTATGGAGTCCTGGAGTGAATAATATGACTGTCCAGCGTTTCACATTCCATCGCAAAGTGACATTAGGCACTAAGAGCATGTTTGGGAGCTTATAACAGTTATAACTATTTCTAAAATATAAAACTCATCAAACGGTCTAGATTCTAGTTTAGGTTATAAAACTCAAAACTGCCGAATCTGAAATGACTTAGAATCTAAAAAGTAGAAAAGAACAACTTATTTATATTTTCACGAGCTAAACAATTTATTTATATTTTCATGAGCTAGATATTTACCCGTTGATTTTGCAGGTGTTAGTAGCGTATTCACTTATTTTTTGCTGGTGTAGCTGTGTAGGCACAACGTTGTTGCGGCGGAGCTAACAATTTTTCATGTGTACAGAGTACTATTAAGTTAATTAAGCTTCTCATTTTATAGCCGATGAGAATATAAAAAAGCTAAAAAAATTCGACTTATAATACTAATTCATTTATAGGTTTCACTACTAACGAGTTTCATAATATAAAATAAAATTTTAAACTCTTTAGAGAGTTTCATGATCTAGAAAGACAAACTGAGGCAATGCTGTGGACGGGGCCGCGTATACCAATTGGACATTGCTGCTAAATGGCCATCTTGTGTGCGTGCATTCTGACTCTGCACCCGGCGAAAATCCCGGCACGACGGGCGCGCAGTGGTCGGCTGGCGACGGCGACACATCATGATCAAAGACTAGCCAGCTACCTTCGTGGATACGAGTGTATGAGGTGAGTTGCTACGCAATTCATGCACTTGTAAAAAGAGAAATCTCGATGCCTATAAATTAAACATCGTAAATACACGAGTGTGTTTTTAATAGAATTTAGATTTCGTTTGTTTCAGCTTCTATCAAATGTAGCTATTTTTAAAATCTGAAGCTAAAACAAATGATTTAAATTCTGAAGCTAGAATATGAGAATCATTAGCTACAAAATCTAAAAATAAACTATAATCTATATTGTCACTAGAACAGATGCTCGACTATCTAGCTCAGTCTAAACAGCTAGCTAAAACAAACGTGTCCGAAAAGAAAAAGAAAAAATAGTAAACAAAATAAGAAGGCTAAGCATATGTGCGAATAATGGCCCATGGCCCATATGTGGACGATGGATTGGGCCCACTTCTGCCTACTCCGAACTTACCCGAGCCCGGCCCACTCGTGAGCTCATCTCATCTCATCTCATAAGAAACCCTCGCGGAGCAGCGGGTGTGCTGCTCCCATTCACTCCCGCGCCGCCGCCGCCGCCGCCGACGGCGACGCCCCGAAGGTATCCGTCGAGATGAAGCTCCTCTCGCCTCAATCCTCGAGCAGCTAGCTGCTGCCGTCTCTATGCTCTGCTGAATGTTGCATCTCTCTCTCTCGAGCGACTAGCATTTGGATTCTAGGCATCGGTTGATACTCTCCTTGGGGCTTCGAGTTTGTGGTGCATGTCGTGATCCCGCTTGATCGGACTAACCGCAACTACCTGCGCTTCGTTCATACATAGATTCCAGATTTCCTGGACGACGCGAGTGGAGGCACCGGTACTGAGGCGCTACAGCTGCTGTGATGGTGTAGTTGCCTATTTTTTTTGGTGTGCTAAATGGACCAGGGAACCCGCTTTGCAGAAGAGATTTGTTTCGTATTTCTTCTGCCAGTAGTCACCCGACAGTTCACCCTTCCTGGGGTTCGGAATTCTAGTCGTGGATGATATTTTCGGGTTGTCTTGAGTGATTAGTTTAGGAACCCTGTATGTGTTGTGCACTCGCACTCAGGTGCTATGGCCTTTGTAATTGCATAGTAGCCTTTGCAGCAGGAGCTAACTCATATTGTGTTTCTGCTGCCTATAGAGCTCCTATATTTTTAACAGCTAACATTTTAGCTGATTACCCTGTCTGTGCATTGTCGTAACTTGATGTAGATTCTAATGTTTTGTTATGTGCTTACATCTTCATGGTTTTGTTTACGGATGCTGATTCCTTTTTCTTTGCCAATTGGAAATTAAGCAGGATTTGTGAAGGTTCAAGTTGACAAGATGGTCCTGAAGTAAGTTCCTGTGTATACATGTGCCGTTTCAATATGTCTGTAGATTATGTCAATGTGCAATTATTCAGTGCATGCTCTAGGCTATGTAGTTTGGTTAATGGTAATAGAAGGTTGTTTGCAAATATTTGTCAATGAGTACTATTCCGTATCTTAAAAGATATTTCAACTATTCTTTTTTCTGCCTCACAGGACAGAGCTTTGTCGTTTTAGTGGTCAGAAGATATATCCAGGGAAGGGCATTCGATTTATTCGTGCTGATTCACAGGTCAGATTGTTAATGTTTAATGCCAGGATATCTATGCTTAGAAGGTTGTAATGAGTATCGGTATATTCGACAGGTCTTCCTTTTTGCAAACTCAAAATGCAAGCGCTACTTCCACAACCGCCTGAAGCCTGCAAAGCTTACCTGGACAGCTATGTACAGGAAGCAGCACAAGAAGGTATTGTTTCACGATTTAGGCCGGCAATTGTATACACACATCCTTGCTAACTGGATGAAGTTAAACTTTTCTTTGCACTTATCATTATTTTCTTAAATTTGTTAGTTTGGACTGAGACAAGCATGGTTAAACTGTGTAATGTTGTAATGTGCTTCAATTGCTAAGTTGATTGTTTTTAAAGCCATTAATCCTTGATTCCAGTAAGCATATGTTTCTATAATTGAATGCCATCATCTGCATTCAGGAGTGATTATTTTTTTACTGTGTGTAAACATCATGCTGATTTCTTCAAATAAGCACTTCGCAGTTTGCATACACATCTCGGCACTTGCGTAGTTATGTTTGGTGTTATGTCCCTAATTCCTTATATATATGCAGTTAGTTGTTTTATGTATGGCATTCAGTCAGCTTAATATTCCCCAATTATATGTTTTTAGGATATCCATGCTGAAGCTATCAAGAAGAGGCGCCGCACCACCAAGAAGCCATACTCCAGATCAATTGTTGGTGCTTCATTGGAAGTCATCCAAAAGAAGAGAGCTGAAAAGCCTGAAGTTCGCGATGCTGCAAGAGAAGCTGCCCTTCGGTATGCTCTTAAATTTTGTTATATGCACGAGTGGAAGTTTTACATGTATACCGGCGTTGCTAAAGGACACATTCATCTAACTTCATGCATTTACAGTGAGATCAAGGAGCGCATCAAGAAGACCAAGGATGACAAGAAGGCCAAGAAGGCTGAGGTTGCCAAGTCCCAGAAGTCGCAGTCCAAGAGCGCCCCTCCAAGGGGTCCCAAAGGCCCGAAGGTCGGCGGTGGCGGTGGAAAGCGCTGAAAATTTCATGCAATCCTAGGAGGGGGGTCGCCCGGTTCTATTCAGTTTGTCTACATCGTAGTATCTCATCAAAAGCTACTTTGTAGAACCTCTGTTAAATTAGCACGACTGCCTAATGTTCAATCATCCCTACAGGAGATAATATCATGAAGTTGAATTGTTATGCAGAAAAAGGTCTGTTTTTGCTGTTATGTTCATGTTATCAGTTTTTGGACGAGATCTACCTTGTCTTCCTGTTTCCTCAGCCCAGGTTTTTGGGGTGGCTTGGCATTTTCATTATACTTATGTATTGTTCGGTTAAGGCTTAAGAGCAAGTTATCTAAAGAGACTGTTTTGTCAAAGAAAACCGAGCAACAAGAAGGCAGACGTAGGGATGATAATTCTGCATGTAGGTACGTTTGGGTTTAAGTTTGTGCCCGTGGGTTTTAGGTGGACGGATTTATGTACAGGTTTGATTCGAAATGATTTTGCGGTGCGGATTTGAGAATGTTTTTTTCGTAAACGGTTTTCACTGATTTCACGTATTTTAGTATTTTAGATCCGTTTGCAGTCCCGTAGGCGATGTGTAATGTAGAGGACGTTTAAAGAGCAAGCTGAAAAATGACCGACTCTGGTTCTCCCTGACAATTTTCAGCGAAGCAAAAAAATAATTCTTGGACAGTATTTTTATATTTCTATTTATAATTAATTTAAAGCTAAGAAACAATAGAATAACCCAACGTAATCTTTATGACTAGGGCCTAGTTGTTTTCCCTTATTGTAAACTACTAGTTCTCCGTAACATTTTTCGGTGAAAAAAAAATTTAGGGTAATATTTGTATATTTCTATTTATAATTACTTTAAGGATAAGCTAAGAAACAATAAAACAAGAAATATTTGATGATTTGTTACCTTTAAAAAGTGATCTTGATTATTTGCCACTTTGACCCATAGTCATAAACTCAGATGGATCAACATGTCATCCACACAAGTGGCGAATAATCAAATAGCACAAACTTTTTAGTGGCAAATCCTCAAATCTTCTATAAAATAATATCTTTAGAACTAGTGCTACTTGTTTTTCCTTATTGTAAAAAGAAGTGTTTTGCAATGGAAAATAATATTAGGGTAAAATTTTCAACATCTTATTTGTAATGGTACACTAGACAAACTATAAAAGACAAAAAAAAACTCTAGGTTCTAAAACTCAAATTATAATTAGATACCAGATTATCTTGGTTATGCCTGTCTGTTAGGAGTATCACTCAGGTATCATGGGCATAAATAGTACATACTTATATTTGTACCCATGAAAAAAAAATTATGTGTACCCATACTCGTTACCCGCGATGGATAAAACCCTATGCCCATACCTGATACCCACGAGTATACACGCCCGTGGTATACCCATTTATCCACGGGCGACGTGTGTTGGCGTGGGGGCAAGAGAAGGCTAGCGTAGGTCCGGCACGGGCAAGGCAGAGGCTGGCGCGGAGTGGTGGGTGGAGGGGAGGCTAGCGCGGGGGAAGGGGCAGGGCTGGCGGCAAGTGGTGGGGCCGACGATGGGCGACCGCGGTGGAGCTGATGGGCAGTGGTGGCTAGGTTGAGAGTGAGAGGAGTGGAGGAGAAGAAAGAAGTATGGTTAGAGTTATAAGTTATGGTTACGGGTAAATGAGTAGAGTGGGTATAGGTAGTTATTATCTATATCCATATCCGTTTATCCGTCGGTATAAGATATAATCTAAATAACATATCCGTGTGTATAAATTTAGGAATATATCTAACTCTAATAGAATTTTTACCCACGAATAAATAGATAATCGAACACAATTGCCATCCCTAACATTCATGGCCTTACATACGAGCTTGTATGAAACGTGGCTAACTGGTAGACGGTGATTAATAATTATTGATGTAGTTAAACTGAACCGACAATAATATCTCCGATTAATTTTATAAATTGTTTTAGTTTTCTTAACTCTTTTCTGTTTTTAAACATCTATACAATTTTTGTCTTTTTCTTTCGCTTTGCTCTTTTGAAATATATATTATCTTTCACGCGTTAACTTATCTTTCATAAAGTAGAATAAATAGAAATAATAAAATTGTTTGAGTTAATTTCTTAATATTTAAGTATAAATTTATTAGCCCTTATATAAGGAATATATAATCGGACCGGCCGGTTGGACGGTTGGTTGGGTTAACCCTAACCAACGGCTCGAGAGACGAGAGCCACCTGCAGACGCAAAAGGTCTGGTTTGTCTTGCCCCGATCGCCGATCGCCTCTTCGTCTTCCTACAGGCTCCATTTGCCTCGTTTCTCGCGCCCCTGTCCTCCCCCGTCCCGTCTCGCTGCTCGCTCGCCCTTGCTTCGCCTACCGGCATCGACAAGCCCGTAGCAGCAACGGCGTGCCTGCGCGCTCGAACCGAGGTGGCAGAGATAGGGAGGGAGGGAGGGAGTTAGGGAGAGAGAGAGAGAGAGAGAGGGAGAGAGAGACCTTGCCGTTGCTGCGACCGGGCGACCGTCCAGGTAAGCGCTTCCCCTTTTCCCCATTTCCGACCAGGAGGCAGGAGCCGTGTCTCACGTCGCCGGTGTAGCAGTAGATGGCCGGCGGCGGAGCTAGGTTTCCAACTTTCCGTAGTTCCCTCCCCCGCCTGCTGCTATCTTCTACTCTTGTAGCGTGATCCATCGCCCTGCAGCAATTACTTGCTCTATCGACTTATCGAGTCTATTCGACACGCTGCAGCTGCAACGATAGCTTAGTGGTTGGTGCTGGAGTGACAGAGAATGGGAAGTCGTTGCACTCAGCTCTGCTATATATCCAGAATCATTTGCCACAATTTGTTGTACATAGGATACTTCTCGCTGTGATCATGGGATGATGAGATATTTTAAAAGGTAAGATTAGATAAATGTAAGATTAGATAGTACTCGTTGTATCATGAATAGTACCTATGGGTACTCTAACAATAATTAAAGATTTGATGTTTTAATATTACCTGTGGGTACTATTAATGCTACAGTACTTGTTTTGGTATTGTTCACGTGGGCTAGGCCTCTCCCTCCTTTTTTAATAGAGCTTGAGACCTGCTATGTGAGATAACAATACAACATAGGTGGAGTTAATCAACCAATCTACGGAAGCTAATTATATAATGATGAGACAAACATTGTTCAGCTGTTGCTTTCAGCTTCACCCTGTAATTACTAATCTCATGCTGCCTTGTAGATACAGTCCCTTCCTCTTATGAGCACAATGGTTGGCAGCGTATTTGGAGAAACTAGTAGTGGTAATCATGACATTCTTCAGCGATGTCATATGAACAGTGATTCATTGACAAGGCAAAGCAGCTCTCCAACTGAATCAAGTCTTCTTGGGGTACTCCATGTTCGATTTCCATGATTTCCATTAAAATTCTTTGCCCCAGGACCCCTGCAGATTTTTCATGCATAGTTCCATGCTCAAGGACAAGGACTTGCACATTATGATGGTAGTTCACCTGCAAAATAAACTTTCTAGAATAAGCATTTCTCATTACTGGGCTGCATGCAATGTGAACCTGTAGATAGCTAGTTTAGAGATCCATGCAATTTGGATAGATACCTTTTCTATTATAGAATAAGATTGCAATAGGGCATCACATGCAGTGAGTCGAAATAAGAAAGTTGTGGTAGATGCAAATGAAGTTTCATTGCCTCTTGCTAATCTAAGTAACTGCATGATGTATCAGAGTTCTGATAGAGAAAACAACATCCCTAGAAAACATGGCAACTATGGCATGTCAGAAGGCAACAAAAGTTCTACTGGATTCAAGAGACTGCAAACACCAATCAACTTATTTGAAGATGAATGTATTTTCTGTCACTCATTTAGAACTAGTCAGGTGATCTATCTAGCCAGATGTTATCTTTTGAAGGCTTCTTAATTTCCCTTACTGACATTAAAAGACCTCATTTTCCTATTCCAGTTTCATGGTCCAATGATACATTATCGAAAGGGAAAGCTTGTGTCCAACGACAAGGGTAGCCCATCAGATCTCATCTATGTCCATAAAAAATGCATGGACTGGTAAGTTTCTTTACACTTTTAACTCTATGTTTATTCATCACAATTTAGATTTATCAACATGCCCATACAATGCAGGTTCAGGATACAAGGTTGTTAGACCATTCTTTATAAATGTTTAGCATAATACCTTATTTGTTTGTTCTATAAGGAAACCATGCACTTGTCATATTCAAACTTTTTAAATTTTGTCCAAAAAAAGTCCAACGATACATATACAGTTTCTAGATTTGAGGATAATTCTTTTTTGGCATTTTTACTTTACATTATTGAACATATTTGCTTGCATTTGGTGCAACAGCGTAGACACTAGCTAGTTGCTCTCAAAGAAAGGGTCTATTTATTTTGATCCACCATTTTTTGTGAAGGGCTCCAAGAGTATTTTACGAAGGTGATACTGTTGTGAACTTGGAGTCGGAAATAAGTCGTGCCTCAAAATTAAAGTGCACCAGATGCAGGCTTCCAGGCGCAGCCCTTGGTTGTTATTATCAGCATTGCAAAAGGGGTTATCATGTACCATGTGCATTGATGACATTGGATTGCCGCTGGGATGTTGTAAGCTCTTGAGGATTTGTTGTCGTTGATCCTTTTTTGTGATTTCCATCACTAGTCTGATGTTCTAAGTTCAAGGTGCCTAATTTTTTATATGGCAGGATAATGGTTCGGTTTTGTGCCCTGAACATGCAACTAAGGCATTACCATGTGATGAGATAAGCTCACCAAGAAAGGAGAGTGGCAATTATTCTCCCTTCCCTCAGAGGTTTGTGAATATGGGATTTTCTTAAGCTTCTTGCATTCTTGGATGTATGTATAGAAGTTCTGGTATTTGATTAATAATTGGTCCTTCATTTATATAATTTGGGTTTTGATTTTGTGTTCTAGCCAATTTTCCATCAAAGAAAGAAAATCCACTGATTGTGAAAGGGAAGATCGTCGATTAGATCAACATAATACATCAGGTTCTTCTTTGCCTCAAGGGTATATGACCTTTCTTCCCCTGCCTTGGCAGATAAATTTTTAGTCAATTTATGAAATAAGTAATAGTTATTAAAATTCTTTCTTGTATTTCGTCTTTCCAGCCAAAGTTTAGCCAAACAAGGAATTTCTGCTGCTCATAAAAGAGAAATAGATCAATTTAACACTTCATGTTCTTCCTCCTTTCCACAGGGGTATGCAATCATTCCTGACCCTTTTGTGAGACACTTTAATGGTTCCTGATCCTTTGGCCAATTGTAGTCTTTCATACCACAAATCTGTGTTGTATTTGATCATTCCAGCCAATATTTGGACAAAGGAGTTTCCAATGATGGTCAGAAGGAAGAAAAGCAAATAGATCACCTTTACACAGAAAAAAATTGCCCTTCGAATATGTGGGTTTTGCTTGGTACAGCTTTAAGTGCATCTGAAAAGGTAGCATAAGCACAAAGTATCAAACACCACTTTTTTCTTTGATAGGCAACAAGTTTATAGGCAAATGTTGCAATACTGTAATCCTGCTTTATGGATAAATTCCGCATAGCGGATGATTTGCTATATTTATAAA
>KE370960.1:79428-92386 GCA_000418225.1 Zizania latifolia
GGACCACGCCGCCCACGCACCTCGGGACCTCACCCGCCCGCGCACTTGCCTCCTCGGCTCCCGCGCATGCCACGTGTCCACGCTCGAGCCACGCCTGCTACCTTGGCTCCCTCGCGCACCACCCGTGCAGGACGTGGACCGGGCAAAATGTTTATTTTAAAAATAATCTGTCGGATTAACGACAGAGTCTTGACAGAGACGTTGACTATAACATAGCCCTCTGTCAATGCGTTGGACTGTCGATAGAGCTTCTATTGGTACATGAAGTTATTTTTACGATTTTCTGACACCATATACCAGTAATGCAATTTCGAATAAAAAATATATTATTTAAAAAAATTCTCGGCGTAGATCTCACGTCCGTATCGCGAGATCGGAGAGGGGGCAGAGTCACAACAGCGGCAGCGGAGGCAGCAGACCAAAACCCTACACTAGCTCTCGACCTTGGCACTCGCCGGCGCCCTCGGATCTCCGATCCGGTCCAGGTGGGTGAGACGAGCCCGACGTCTCTCGCTGGCCTGGCCGTCTCCACTCGTTCGTCTCGACTGTTTTGACTGACTGCGGTGTGTTGTTGCAGATCTGCCGGCGCAGATGGCGAGCACGGGGCGGTCGATGCTGCTGTCGCTGCTGCTGTTCGCGGTGACGCTGTCGCTGCTCGAGATGTACCGGGGGAAGTTCGCCTCCTCGGAGCTCATGACCATCGGCGGCGGATTCGTCAGCTCCCTCCTCTTCCTCCTCTTGCTCACGGTGCGTTGAATCATCTTCTCAAGCCCCCCACCTCTAACCTTTGAGCCCCTTTTACCTCTAGCCTTTGCGCGATGGTGGGGATGCCCCTGCCCTTATTCCTCCCACTGTTTGGCTAATGCATCATATGAGTGGTACAAACTTCGGAGGTTTTTCATGTCGACAAACCCCATGTAGGAAAACAAATGGAGATACCAAGACGTCTGAGGTTTCACGTAGCTTTTGGTACATTTGAGCGATTGATTCAGTATGTAGCAGATATCCAAACACTATAGAGGAAAACATTGTTTTGCTGTGTGCAACAGTGCACACTGCATAGTTGCGTTGTGCTTCTCTCAATTGTATGTCTGACTTGGACATAAGCAAGCTTTGGCTTAGAGGACCTGCAAACTAGTTTCTTGAGGTTCAATTTTCCTGATCTCTACACAACAATAGCTTCTATATTAGCATTTAAGCTCACTTTTCCAAACTATACAGACTAAGTTGTCTGTTACGGCGAAGTGGGTAATCCTAATTCTGGTTAAGGACCTGTTGTCTAGGCTCTAGCTCTGTCTTCCAAACTAGGGAAACTGGAGCTGTGAAGCTTTTCCTTTTTGGAGTCAAGACGATGGAGTTATTTTTTGTATCAAATGCCCTCTAATCCCCACGAGCACCTCCAGGAGACATAGCCTCTCTGATCTCCACACAACTAATCTTATGAAATGCTCAAAGAATTATCCTTGAAATGTGCTTATCCCTGTTTTTGCACTCTGTAACAACAAAGTAGTGCAACTGCACCAGCAAGGTAATAAAACATAGCAAAAGCTAGCACATAAGACATAGTGAGCAGGTGTTATTCACATTTCATTGCCACCCTTTTACGGCCGTGTTACAAGATCAGTGAGTTTTGCACTTGTCAAGTTATCTTTCCCCAACACTATTAACTTTTT
Organism: Zizania latifolia; assembly: GCA_000418225.1. Lineage (NCBI taxonomy): Eukaryota > Viridiplantae > Streptophyta > Magnoliopsida > Poales > Poaceae > Zizania > Zizania latifolia. The sequence goes on from KE370960.1 coordinate 81,102, forward strand.
GCTGCATGGAATGTTGGAATATGATAATTTGATTGATATACTTTTGCAGTTTATTGGCAATTACCAGGAGGCAAGTGGTGTTAGAACTGGGTGGGGTGCAGGTATGTAACTACGTATACCATATGATCTCATTTGTGCTGCCTCCCTAATTTTTATTGACTTTTTTAGCTATCTCTTTCTTTGCAGTTGTTGTAGCAGAACTTGTTGCGCTTATTATTGCTGGCACCATCCATCGTGTTTGCATCACAACATGGTATGACACTGTTAACACACATTACTTATTTTTTTACCGGCCTTTAGTATTTTTCTGTTTGGTCGCATGAACCCATCAATAGACCTCAATGTTTCCTGCCTGCTAAATAAGAAAATTATTGGGATTATCTGTGTATGCTAATCTCAGACATACTAGGGGAATCCTTCACTGTTGCTTATGAATTGTTGCTCTGTTTGGATGGGGGGAAATGGAAATAACATATTAGACAAGTAAAATATTCCATTCCCTTGTTTTTATGGAAATGAGGTCACTTTTAATCCTGTTGAATGTGGTTTTATTGAAACATACAGGGTGTGTATGACACTATATTAGTATTTGCCTATCTTTAGTTGTTGGAAAAATATTGATTTATCACATGTTGCAAAAGCTTTATTAAACTATGCAATAGTTTGAAGGCACTGGAATTTGTGGATTACATGTTGATGCATCCTAAGAGATGCCTCATGTAGACAACATGCTATTCAAAATTCTGGCATATAGAATGGATTACTAGTACTTGTGTAAAACCTGTCTATGTAAAATATCAAATTAGTAGTCCTTTTATAGCCTGATAAACTTGCAGTGAGTTAAATTCCATGTAAATTGTAAGTAAGTCAGCTACTTGCCCTTTTTCCTGAAGCAACTTGGCAAATTGTATCCACATAGTAACCATGAATTTGGAGAGCTCTTCAACAGTGATAAATTCATACTTTGGAGAGTTCTTTGACGGCCAAAATCATGTTACTTTATGTCGACTTCTCTATCTTTTTCTCCTGGTTCCTATTAAAATTTGGATGCCAATCTTTTGGCCGGACTAAGTAAATAAATTCATATTAATTTTCGTTTGGTCAGTCTGAGCATCCATGTTGCACTCCTTGTGAATAATCAATCGATTTTATCAACTTGTCTGCAGCTTCCTGTTTTCTGCCGGGTTCCTTTACGAGGTTGATAAGCTGTCGGGAATGATTCTTGCAAGGAGCGAGTCTAAAGTGAGGCGGCACTGAGCTCATGTACGATGCCACGTTTGTAGATCAAATCAAAACTAATGTTCACGCTTCACACCCTCCATGGAACTTTCAACCCAGTTAGCTTTTTGTTTGCCAAGCATACGTATACCATTTGAATTATGGATGCTATTGTGTTTGCCGTGAGGTCGGAGTTTGACTTTTGACTAGGTAAATTAATCCTTTAACAGTTTCACACCTCCCATTGACATCAGTTCACCATCTTTCTGCAAGCTCTTGGCACATTGCATCCCGACGAGACTATTTGCAAACGTCGAAACGTGGCAGGTGGTATTTGGTGGTTAGGATCTGCAAGATCCTTTTTGTCAAACATGTCGTCTGCCATTCGGAGGTTTTCTTTTCAACAATGAAAATGACAACTGGAGACCTCTGGCATGTTTAGCAGGGCTCCAAAGCCATGTGAATTCTACTAGATTCTCAGTTCTTATTTTCCAAGAGTTGAGCAGGAGGATTTGCTGTAGAAAATACATAGGAATGGTGGGGCTATTTTTTTTTTCAGCTCTACAATTTCATCTAGTTCAGATTTAGAGCTCTATCAAATCAAGCATATCTAGATTAATTTGACAACTTAAAATCCATTTTACATTTAGATCCCTGCTAAACAGGCTATATTAATTCGACATGCCATGAGCCCACGAGATAGGATAGAGTAGCGCCGGCCTAATCAGTGACAGGATAGGCAACGGGAGTAATAAAAGTCGTTCCCATCAGCCATGAAAGGATGTTAGTTAATGCGTGTCCAATTAGCAAGTTCAACCCAGGATGAGGCATTAATAACGACCCAACTAACTGGCCTTTTCTTGCATAATGAGGCCGACGCGTTAGAAGAAACATTTATGTCCGGCCGAGTGCCGACCTATGCGTAGTCACGCAATTCAGTACGCCCTCCAGTACATGTTTTAGGCTTGTATATGTAGTTGTTTAAAATAAATTATTTTGTTTTTTTTATGTATTTTAGACTGTCGTGGATATAATCTCGGGTACTCTCCGAGTACATTTATGATAAGCAGACAAAAGATAGGGTCGAAAGGACGTAGCATTAATTACGACCTAGAAGATATCCCCGACCACCATCACTCGAGAGACTCCCGATCACTAGCACTCGGGAGGACGTCTGACCAAAAGCACTCGAGAGTCTGTTCAACAGTCAGTCCATACAATCAATGACAATAAAACTCCAGAAAGTAACAGTCAAATCAATATAGCAAATAACTGCTGTAATTACTGGCCTACGATCCCAGGTGATTAAACCAATTTAAAAGGGATTAATGAGACCGATTAAACCCTAAATGGTAATCCCCGATCCCTACAGTATAAAAGAAATTGGGGGGCACCTCTTACGGGGATGTCTTTTGAGACATACACAGTCGCTTTCTAATCACGCATACAAACACACAGGATTAGGGCTATTATTCTCTAGGAGACCTAAACCTGTCTAAAATCTCTTGTCTCTCGTTATTCGTAAGATAAACATTGGATTTCGATCATAGTCCTCCCCCTATACCTACATAAATCTAGTCCTAGTGTATCCCCCAAGGATACTGTTGTTCTTACACAACGACAGTTGGCACGCTAGGTAGGAAAATGTTCTGTGAAAATTTCTTTTCGGGTTCAATGGCTGTTGTTTATAAGGTGAACAATCAGGTCCCCGTTGGCGCTGTCATCACCTTCGGAAGACTCACCTTTGTTGGCGATTCCATGCGTCAATTGGTCCTCTCCAATGCCTCTATTCGCCACGCAAGGACCCCGCGCACTCTTTTTGTGCGCCCTGCTGCTCGGAGTGCGGCGTGCAGCCATGTCAAGGTGGCTTCAGTACCCGCTAAGAGTACAGATCCATCGACCCCGTATCGATCCATCTCCATCGACTCCCCCGCCGGCTACGTCATCTTCGCCAACGATGGCGGTCGCACCGTCCACCGACGACAATTCACGAAGGTCGCCCCGAAGTGGGCCAAGAAGCAGGACACTACAGTCGCCCCTACGCCTCACCCCCTGGGCGCTGTCATGATGATGACGGCGGCTGTCTCCGATGATGAACTCACCACCAACTCCACCGAGTCCAGCAATCATCGGCGGGAGCGTCGAAGGCGCAATGCTTCCCGTTCACTCCGTAGGGGGAGAGCTCAAGCGGCCAGTACCTCTCAGGAGGCTTACACGGTGGACTTTGTGTTGGGTTATGGGGAGGCTACGCTAGCGCTTAATTTCAAAAAAATTACCCCGTTAGTCTAGGAACCATGCGTGTAATGGGATCATGGATCATTACCTCAAGCCTTGAGACGCGCTCGGGTAGCGGAAGTAGAGTCGATGAAGCGCGTCCTTGATCTGCTCCTCACAGCTCCGTCCGTTCGTCGGCGGCGAAGTCGGCGTAATCCAGAGTTCTCCAAGGAAGAAGAACAGCACCGATGCAGCAATGGTGCCTCTATGGTATCCACACGTACAGGGACGGGATCACCTCGCGCCGGTGTGCTAGCACCACTCGCGAGATTCGGGAGATCGATCACAACACTTGCAATCGAGGAGAGAAGAGAGGTGGCGGCTAGGGTTTGGTCCTACCAACATCAAGCAGCAGCCTTTTTCGTGCTAGCCCCTCCTCTCTTTATATAGTGCCATGTCACGGGCCTTTAATCTGTATTAAAGCCCAATAGATCTAATATGTTCGCTTAGACCAGAACTTCTGGTTCTACCCAGAACTTCCGAAATAACCTTCTGTATCGAATTTATTTCGACCTGAAACTTCCGGTGTAACCAGAACTTCCGGTTCGTCTAGGCAGACCCGGAACTTCTGGAACTTCCGGAACTTTTGGCTCCTCTAGAAACCGAAACTAGGGCTAGCCCAGAACTTCTGGTCCAACCGGAACTTTTGGATGCTCCAGAACCCAGAACTTCCGGCTCTCAGCCAGAACTTCCGGTTCCCCTAGAATTTTCTTGAGCACAATTCCATCAATCTCTCACTTGCACAAGAGCGAATTCTTGTAAGTTTTAAAATTCAATCCCCTTAAGCGTGCGACCCGATAGGTTCATATGCAAACGGCCGCTACCCGGAAACCCTTTTCGAATCGCCGATCAATAGCGGTACCTAGCAGCACATATTGACCCCCGAAAGTATACAAAGTCAAAATCATATTTTCTGAACCTTGATATACTCACATACCAATCCTTTTACCACACGACATCAGTCAAGTTCGAGGCAAGATTCGTGCCACCCTTATTGACAGCTCAACGCTTCACTCGATCAAGTAGTTGATTCAATCATGATCAACTCTTTGATCATAGTGGCATGGCCATGCACTTTTTAATCCGACTATCTCGAGGGGCCCAGAGACATCTCTCCCGTTATGTAGGAGGGGTAAATTCCATCTTGACCGCTTACATCCCACGACATGTTTCGTGACATATCCGAAAGCAACATTTATAACTACCATGTTACGGAATAACGTTTGGAAGCCCCTAAATATGCTACTACACATTCTAGAATCAATGACGATATCAGGTCTAAGGATTCTGCAGGTACACCATTTGAGATGACAACTGATGGCACATATAAAATAGCAATCCCAGCAGTATCTCAAGGTAAGTCTATCCAACTCCATGTTCACTAACATGAGTCCACATCACTGAATTGACATCTCCATATCTTTGATCTGTGAAACATGATCATCAATCAGACAGATGTACTAATCTATAAATCATCACTGTCCCACATGACGATCTCAGATTAGAGATCATTTAGAATAACATCGTAACACAAAGAGTCTCACAAACAAGTCATCAACTTGCTGATCAATATAAAAGATATTTATTCAAGGAACAAGATAACTAATTATCTAAATGTACATCAGCATAGACAAAATAACTTCTTCTCACATACACTCGACTCACTCACGTAATTATCTAATACCCATAGAGCTTAAGTGCGCCTCATGCTTAGGCTATGAAAGAGGCTTCGTCAACGGATCTGCTATGTTCAAATCCATGTGCACCTTGCATATCTTCACATCACCTCTATCTATAATCTCACGGATCAGGTGATAGCACCACAGTATGTGCTTGGACTTCTGATGCGACCTAAGCTCCATGGCTTGCGCAATGGCACCACTATTATCACAATAGAGGTTCACTAGACTGGACGCACTAGGAACAACACCCAGCTCAGAAACAAACTTTCTGATCCAAACTGTCTCCTTCGTAGCTTCTGAAGTTGCAATATACTCGGCCTCTGTTGTTGAATCTGCAACCGTTTTTTGCTTAGAACTCTTCCAACTCACTACGCCTCCATTGAGGTAGAACATAAATCCAGACTGCGACCGCATATCATCCTTGTCGGTTTGGAAGCTAGCGTCGATGTAACCACTTACAACGAGCTCCTCCTCACCTCCATAGACCAGGAACATATCCTCAGTTCTTCTCAAGTACTTAAGGATACTCTTTACTACCGCCCAATGACTTTCATCCGGGTTTGACTGATATCTGCTCGTAACACTTAGAGCATAAGAGACATCTGGGCGTGTACAAAGCATGGCATACATGATGGATCTGATTGCGAAGGCATACGGGATCACACTCATCTTCTCCAGCTCATCAGGTGTCGAAGGACACTGACTCTTGTTGAGAGAAATATCATGTGACATTGGCAAGAAATCTTTCTTGGAATTCTACATATTGAACCGTTTCAATACCTTGTCAATGTACATGCTTTGGCTTAATCTAATTAACCTTCTCGATCTATCTCTATAGATCTTTATGTCCAAGATGTATGCTGCCTCTCCAAGATCTTTCATTGAGAAACTTTTTCTCAACAAAGACTTAACAGCATCTAACATAGGAATATCATTTTTGATCAACAATATGTCATCTACATATAAGATTAGAAACACAAGTGAGCTCCCACTAGCCTTTTGTAAACACAAGGCTCTTCTTCGTTCTTAATGAAGCCAAACCCTTTGACTACCTCATCAAAACGAAGGTTCAAACTCCGAAAAGCCTACTTTAGCCCATAAATGGACATTTGCAGCTTATAAACCTTTTCAGCATTCCCTGGATCATCAAGACCTTCAGGCTGTGTCATGTACACATCTTTACTTAGGTTTCCATTAAGGAAAGCCATCTTGACATCCATTTGTCATATTTCATAGTCATAAAATGCGGCAATTGTTAGGATGATCCGGATAGACTTTAGCGTAGCGACAGGCGAAAATGTTTCATCATAATCAATACCTTGAATCTGCTTGAAACATTTCGCCACCAATCGTGCTTTATAGATGTGAACATTTTCATCAACGCCTATCTTTTTCTTAAAAATCCATTTACACTCGATAGTTTTTACAGCATCAGGTGGATCGACCAAGTTCCAAACTTAATTCTCTCGCATGGATTCTAACTCGGATGTTATGGCTCCAAGCCATTTCTCAGAGTCTGATCCCATCACTGCTTCAGAATAGGTCTTAAGTTCATCATTATCCAACAATAATATGTCGCGCTGCCTAGTGGTCAAAAACGCTAACCGCTCGGGCGCACAACTTAACCTCTCCGACCGACGTGGGGCTGGTGTCTCGACAACAGGCTCTGCAACATCTTGCATGTCGAGTAGTAGTTCAGTAGGAGTTGAAACACTTTCTAGTGGCTCTCGAACCTCTTCGAGACGCACTGTGCTCCCACTAACCCCTTTCGAGAGAAACTCTTTCTTAAGAAAAACAACATTCCGGACGACAAACAATTTACCCTCTTTCCGGTTATAAAAGTAATATCCTTTGGTTTCTCTAGGATATCCCACGAAAAAGTATTTATTAGATTTGGGAGTGAGCTTATCAAATGTTAAACGCTTTATATAGGCCTCACAACTCTAGATCTTTAGAAAAGACAACCTGGGACGCTTTCCAGTCCATATCTCATATGGTGTCCTCTCTACAGATTTAGATGGAACTCTGTTTAGTGTGAAAGCAGCAGTTTCTAAAGCGAATCCTCAGAAAGACAATGGAAGATCAGGTTGACTCAACATCGATCGGACCATGTCCAACAAAGTTTGGTTCCTCCGCTCGGACACTCCATTCCAATGAGGTGTACCGGGGTGGAGTCAGCTGTGGAATAATTCCACACTGCTTCAGATGATCATTAAACTCATGGCTCAAATATTCACCTCTACGATCTGATAGTAGAAATTTGATTGTCTTGCCAATATGATTTTGTACCTCATTCTGGAACTTCTTGAACTTTTCAAAGGATTCCGACTTATGCCTCATTAAGTAGACGTAACCATATCTACTAAAGTCGTCAGTAAAAGTTATGAAGTACTAAAATTCACCTCTGGCTGTAGAACTCATTGGTCCACATACATCAGTATGTACAATGGCTAATAGCTCGTTTACCCTCTCACTTTGACCAGCGAAAGGCGTCTTAGTCATCTTGCTAAGTAAACAAGACTCACATGTGCCAAATGATTCAAAATCAAATGACTCCAAAAACCCATCTCTATGGAGCTTCTGCATGTCCTTCTCATTTATATGACCCAAACGACAATGCTAGACATAGGTAGGATTCAAATCATTGAGTCGAGGTTTCTTCGTATTAATGTTATAGACATGTATATCCTCAAGATTCAGAATATATAAGCCATTCAACAATAGACAAACACCATAGAGCATACCATTCAAAAATATCGAATAAGACATGTTCTTTATTACGAAATCAAAACCGTCTTCCTCTAAACATGACGAAGAGATAATGTTTCTGCCCAAGGCAGAAATAAAATAACAATTATTTAACTCTAAAACTAATCCTGAGGGTAGCGACAAAGAATAGACGCCGACGACCAACGCAGCAACTTTTGCACCATTGTAGACGCGAACATTTAATTCGCCTCTTGCGCACTTCCTAGTCCTTTTTAGCCCCTGCAACGATTTGCAAGTGTGAATCATTGATTCGGTATCAAATACCCATGAATCACTTGGACAAGTAGCAAGATAAATTTCAATAATATTTATACCTGAAACGAAAGTCACACTTCCCTTCTTTTTCTTTTGTTCTTCCAAGTACAACTTGTAATTCCTCCGTCAATGGCTAGGCTTATGGCAGTGGTGGCAAGTGTCAGAGCTAGCATGGCCCGCCTTAGACTTTCTAGTCGAATTGGACTTAGAGCTCGAGACCGCATCTGAAGCTTTAGCATTTCTCTTACGCTTTCTCTTCTTACTCTCTTTTTGAACCATCATCACATGACTAGGATTTTTTAAGGCTTTTCTCGGCTGTCTTGAGCATCCCATGCAATTCAGCCAAGGTTTTTCTTCATGCCATTCATATGATAATTCATGATAAACGGCTCGAAGCTCGCAAGGAGCGACTGAATAATTACTTCTGTGGCCAAATCTTTATCAAGTTTAGAGCCAAGCTTCTCTAGGTTCTCAACGCAACCAATCATCTTGATCACATGATGACTCACTGGACTGTCTTTCGCCAACCTGCACGCAAACAAGGACTTTGAGACATTATACCTCTCAGTCCGAGCTTGGTTCTTAAACATGCCCTTCAGCCCCACGATCATATTGTAGGCATCTCTGTTCTTATATTACTTCTGAAGCTCAGAGGACATGCAGGCTAGCATGAGACAGCTAACATCAATTGAATCACTTGTGAACTTTTCATAAGCCCGCCTTTCAGCAATTGGTGTACTATCCGTTGGTTCATCAGGATGGGGTTTCTTTAGAATGTAATCCTTATTCTCTTGTTTAAGAACGATTCTCAAATTTCTGTACCAGTCTATAAAATTTGTTCTAGATAATTTCTCCCTTTTAAGGATAGGTCGCAGATTAAAAACGGAAGTGTTCTTTGCAGTAGGTACCATGATCTACAACAACAATGCAAGATTCAGCACTATGCTACGTTAATCTTCTATGAAATAAAAGATATGCCACAATATATAAAATGATCGTTTTTCCTCTAACGACACATTGTGGGACAAGATCCATATTCATCTAACTCCTAGTGAGCTTTGGCATCACTGCTAGAAGATTAGTGACATAGGTAAGCAACACTTTGCTAATCACATCTCTATGTGACTCTTGTTCGTTGGGGTAGCATCCAATGCCCGACTCCCAACTTCATGCCCCAAAGCCCAAAATCGTTTTGATAGCTTTGTTAAGCAAACCAATACTATGCATGTGGTGTCCGACATCTATCATAACTGGTCAAGTTAAAAGACGGCACCCTGCTTTGGCAGACCCACCATTGATGATCGAGAACTTTAGTAGGTGCAGCTATTGGAAAGAGCATCAATACTTAATTTTCTGAGGAAAACTATTCTAACATGGTAACGATGGCTACCGCACACAGAACATGAAAGAATAGTATGACAGAAATATAAGTAAACATCACAGGTAATTATATTAACTGTGACATAGTATGTCCCTTTTCACATGGTGATCTCTATCTCCATGGTTCCTGTCCTTTGGATCATCACGCTTCAGGCATCTATGAACTTGTGTCAGTCTATTACAGCTAATAACACTATACTAATTACATGAGCAGAAGCATCATATGTCGACACGCAGGTCATACAACATTTGAACAGCCTAGGACTATAATCAACCATGACACGCAGGCCACGTTATTACAAGCGAGTATCATATACTTTGCAAGGACATACCAGTCACAACATTCCCTGCAAAAACGAGTTAGGCGAAGAATCTATGCGACTGAACTGGACCCGAAACTTCCGGCCATAGCCGGAACTTCCGGCTGAAGGGACCGAAACTTCTGACTCAGGACCAGAACTTCTGAAATCAACCTTCTAACTCGGATTTAAATTGGCCCGAAACTTCCGGGTCATACCCGAAACTTCCAAAAATAACCTTCTGTACGGAATTTATTTCTGTAGGGAACTTCTAGTCCAACCGGAACTTCCGAACCCAGAACTTTCGTTCCAATCGGAACTTTCGAAAATAACATTATGTATCGAAGTTTATTTCGAGCCAGAACTTTCGGTAAATCCGACGCAAAAACAATAGATCTAATCTATTTCCATCACATATCACCATATGTGATCGATCCAGATCGAACACTACGCACGTAGGCTCTGATACCACTGTTGGGTTATGGGGAGGCTATGCTAGCGCTTAATTTCAAAAATTTACCCCGTTAGCCTAGGAATCATGCGTGTAATGGGACCATGGATCGTTACCTCAAGCCTTGAGACGCGCTCGGGCAGCGGAAGTAGAGTCGATGAAGCGCGTCCTCGATCTGCTCCTCACAGCTCCGTCCGTTCGTCGGCGGTGAAGTTGGCGTAATCTGGCGTTCTCCAAGGAAGAAGAACAGCACCGATGCAGCAATGGTGCCTCTACAGTATCCACATATACAGGGACGGGATTACCTCGCACCGGCGTGTTAGCACCACTTGCGAGATCCGGGAGATCGATCACAACACTTGCAATCGAGGAGAGAAGAGAGGTGGTGGCTAGGGTTTGGTCCTACCAACATCAAGCAGCAGCCTTTTTCGTGCTAGCCCCTCCTCTCTTTATATAGTGCCATGTCACGGGCCTTTAATCTATATTAAAGCCTAACAGATCTAATCTGTTCGCCTGGATCGAAACTTCCGGTTCTACCCGGAACTTCCGAAAATAACTTTCTGTATCGAATTTATTTCGACCCAGAACTTCTGGTCTAACCGAAACTTTTGGTTCGTCTAGGCAGGCCCGGAACTTTCGGTCCAACTGGAACTTCCGGCTCCTCCAGAAACCGAAACTGAGGCTAGCCCAGAACTTCTGGTCCAACCGGAACTTCCGGATACTCCAGAACCCAAAACTTCTAACTCTCAGCCAGAACTTTCGGTTCCCCCAGAATTCTCTTGGACACAATTCCATCACTTTGAAGGTCACGCCGTATACTGTACTCCTACGACGAACATAGTCGCCATTTTGAGGGCACTCTCTGCCCTCCCTAACACACCCGTGCTCCAAAGAGCCCTGGCTATGACATAGGCTGCTGCTGCCCAACTCGCTGAGGCGGCACCATCTGCGCGATCG
>KE370961.1:0-10240 GCA_000418225.1 Zizania latifolia
GGCGAGGCCCCGCCAGGGGAGTGTGATGGCGACGACGTTGCCCTGGACGCACTTGATGCCGGCCCAGGCGCCGGAGCAGGCGGCGAGGCCGGTGTCATTCCAGGAGCGGAGGAAGCCGTAGGGGTCGAAAAGATCGTGCTTGATGGCCTGCAGGCCCTGGTAGTCAGCCTGGCTGATGACCACGCCGTCGCCGGCGGCGTGCAGGTGGTGGTGGGCGGCGGCGGCGAGGGGAGGGAAGAGGAGGAGGAGGAGGAGAGCTCTGAGCATGGCTGGATGTTTGGCGGCAGCAGGAGCAGGCCGGAGCATGGCTTCCACTGAGAGTGGAAGAAATTGTTGGGGTGACGAGATGAAGAAGATGCAACGGCTAGTCGTAGTACTCCGCACGGTACGATGGCCCCACTACCAGCTAACGGCTACTTGTTTTGTTGTTTCTTTTTTTTCTCTTGGATACCTTTGAAACAGACTTTACAAGAAATGTAAAGCTTAAGCTAAGCTTTATGACAGATTTTCATGTGGATTTGTTTAAAAAATGAGCTTAGAAAGCATACTAAAGGGGCTTAGTTGGCAAGAGAGATTTTGTTTTGTTATGTCAGCAAGAGAGAAACCAAAGGCAAAATTTGCTGCATAAGGACACAGATTCAATGATTTGACATTCAAAACATGTGTGTCAATGTAATAAACTTAAATGGTCTTACATTTTTTTTAACCAAACAAACACTTGTTTCGAGTGTCAAATTATCAAATATTTCCACTTAGAATATGGTTTAGCTAAAGATAGTAATTTCGTGGTATTTTAGTGGTGGACATTATGCATTATCCGTATTATTTTATCATTATGGTTATAAGCAATGTATGCAGCCGGCATTGGGAGTTTATATTCGGTCCATTGAAAAAATAAGGCCATGTAAGCACAGAGTTTCAATTTAACTTCAGAGAAGTTTGGCTGGCAGGGGCATTTTAGTTATTTAGACAAGTCTTTATTTGCAAAATACCTGAAAAGATAAATAATGTGCCTATCTCCTCCCCCTCCTCTCGATATCTACATTGATGATCCTGCTTCCTGCCATTTGCTGATTACATATATTGCCATCTAGTCATTTCATGACCATATGGCGGTGTGGTGAAGCGTGACGGTCTACTACTTTCATAACTTTATGGTGACTATATCAACGCCATAACAAACTATGTTCATGACATTGAACATGGTGTCAAACAAACATATCATTTCATTTCAGCAACAAAGACCTCTCTATGATCAGTTTGCTTACTCACACCAAGTGGTTAATTAATTTTCAGTAAACTAGAATGTCTGACATGCAAGCAACAATATGACACAAACTAGCACAGATAATTAAAAGTCGACATTCCTAATCCCATGTATAAAAGGGATGTATGGATGCATTAGGGAATAAAAGACCTTAATACGGAGTAGGTTAGCAAGTGTTGTGTGCCGGATGAAGACCACAGGCAATCCCACAGGTTGAACATAATAATTGGCGATTCTAATGTGTGCAAAGATTTTCTCTGCAGCATCCATGAGATTCAATGCTAAGAGCTCTTGGTTGTTGTGTAGGCAGTATGGCAGTGACGAGCAGGCAAATGAAATTCTTCTGAGTTCAAGTCAAGATGCATAAGATCAGATTCAGTTTCATTCATCTATAGATCCAAGTATACAACATTTTCTCCAGAACCATCATAACATTTTACAGAATGGCTAAATCATCAACCAAAAACAAATTTGTGATTTTTATAAGAGAAACATCAATGTTGTGCTCTTGATTGTCTGAACGATGAGATAAATCATATCAATATCAGTATCAATACTGTTGTTGCGCTCAAGTTTTTCATACATCAAATGTAAAAGAAAAAAGAAAACTACTTAAGATCCTGAAAAAAAATTCTTTATGTGTCGTATAGTAATATCATCATGTTCTAATCTGCCACGCGGTAACACATTGATCCTATGAAAATGAATATATGATATATAATAGTGTTTCGTCGGTGGAAAAAGAAAAGAAGAGAAAAAAGAATGACCTTTGAAGGCGAGGAGGATCAGACGCGGCCTCCGGTGGCGTTGGTGATGAAGGAGAGCAGGTTGGCGGAGGCGCCGCCGTTGGCCTGGGCAGGCTCGTCGAAGAAGAGATCCTCCGGCACGTGGAAGGCGCCGTGCGCGCAGACGAGGGCGGCGCCGAGGGCGAGCGCGGAGAAGATGAGGTATCCGAGTGAGGTGAGGAAGACTACGAAGGCGGAGGCGACGATGAGGCCCCCGAGGGTCTCCCTGTCGGAGAAGGTGCGGCCGAAGGCAGCGAGAGGGGGCGCGTCGGCGGGTTGGAGCAGGTAGAGGAAGCACCAGGCGGCGAGGAGGGCGAGGAGCGCAGCGAGGGAGAAGGGGTGGGAGAGGAGCGCGGCGGCGAGGGAGAGGGCGACAACGGCGGCGTAGTTGACGCGGAAGTAGGCGAGGTTCTTGCGGAGGCGGGCGGTGGCGTCGGAGAGGGAATCCGGGCGGGAGAGCGCGCTGCGGTCGACGAGCTCCGGCCAGGGTCGCGCCCCCGAGAGCGCGCGCTTGACGGAGTCGAGGTGGCGGCCCAGGAAGGCGCGCTTGACGGCCGGGTTGGCGTCGGCGGAGGCCGTGTCGGTGGTGGGGAGGATGGGAGGGGAGACGGCGGGGAGGACGGTGGTGGGGAGGAGGGGAGGGGAGGCGGCGGCCATTGCGCTGGATCTGCCGGGTGGGTGGGGAGAGGGACTCCTAAAATGGCGAGGTGGTTTCGCATCAAAGGTTAGAAGAGAGAGACGGCACCCACGGCCTACGAGGCAAGTCAACGGTCAGCATCACCTTATCTTTTTGCCATTTTCACACATTCTTTTAAAAGGTTTCCTAATATAAGTCATGTTTTATCTAAATTTATTAAAAGGTTTTAGAATATAAGTCATTTATGTCTTATCTAGATTTATTTATAGGTTAATAAATCTAGATACATATACATATATCTAAAATATAACTTAATTTAGATTTATTGATTTATAGATAAATTTAGATAAGACCAGAATGACTTACATTCTAAAACAGAAGACCAGAATGACTTACATTCTAAAACAGAGATAGTAAATTTTTACAAAACCGAATATTTGATGATTTGTCACTTTTAAAAAATAGCTTCAATTATTTACCATCTTGATTTATAGTCATAGACTCAGATAATTTCACTTGTCATCCATACAAGTGACAAATAATCAAATAGCATAAATTTTTTAGTGGTAAAACCTAAAATCTCCCAAACTTTTATGGTTGTACTTGCATAAAACCACAGGTTTCTTAGTTAACCACATATATTATGGCCATAAGTATCAGGCCAAAATCAATTAGGTGGCAATCCAACTGGGGCCATCAAAAGAAGACTAGACGACACTAGCAGAATTTCATGCTTAAGAACCATCAACGAAAGAAATGGCATCTCTGCAAGATTCTCTTTATTATGCGAGCTAACAACAACCTTTGTCTAGCCACAACACTCATTGCAAGCATAAACATCGGGATTGGGGACAACACACAGAGCTCTCAAGTATGTTGCATTCAGAAGCACATGTCCCAGCTTCACATCAAAGTTATAACCATTAAACCGATACACCTTACTGCATTGTCCTCAAGCAGGCAGTGAACAAGACATTACGAATTCTTAGGTTTCATGAACCTAGAAGCCATTCGACACAATCTAAAAGGTGGAACCATTCCATCCAAAGTCCGAGCGCTGCATGACAAAAGAAAAAGCTCGTAATTAGCATGGAAGGGTATATGCGCCGTGGCAAAGATATTGTCAAGGACAGAGTGCAAGTAAATTGCAAAAGCCAAGATGATGACATTAAACAAACAACAGATTGACCATTTACATGATCTATTCTTGATGCAAAGCATGCAAACATTGAGCATGTTCTTGTGCAGGATGGGCCTAACAAACAGCAAAATTGCAATGAGAACATGACTAGTATATGGTAATGAAGACCCATGAATGAACAGTCAACGAGAAGAGGGTCTGCTTACCTTGGAATCGTAGAACTTGAGGTAGAAGCGGGACTTGGGAATGGACAGCTTTGACTCCAGGATAGAAGCAATGCCAGCACTCAGCTTCTTGTTGACATCAGGGTTCAGCCCTCCAATGGAGACCAGCTCACCATAAGCTGCAGCCTCCTCGGTTCCTCCAAATGCCATAGGTACTGAACCCTTGAGAACAACCATCACATACTGTGGGAGGATAAGCATTAAGCACTCCAATTAGTATGTAAACAATAAAGGTATTGTTAAATAACATCAGTGTACGGTGTGAACAAAATATCAGAAAACTTATGAAATCTGGTTTCAGTTTTACACCAACAAAAGACTGACATTGGGAAAATATAGATGTCGAAATCTACATAGCAACAAAGACGATGGTGAAGAACAGCAGGGTTGCAGCTGATATATGCTGATGTCCCAACATAGTCAATGGGAAACATCTCCAGTAGTGTGTCATTACATTTTGGCTTCTTTAGAAAGCCAGCACCAAATGCTAGTAACCTTCAACTGTCCTTTTACTCTATCATTAAATACAGATTGAGGGTCATCAGTATGTTCTGCCCTAATCCTCGAGACTTCCTCCTCAACACTTGTACTATGATCAGTCGACAATTGCACTGCCCTCATCTTCTGTCAAGGGCGCCGGCATCTAGGGTAGGAGGCCCTCGACTGCATAGATCATAGCGGTAAGATAGGTTGGCGCAGGGTTGATCCCCTTGCCGAGCTATGTTGGAGAACAAGGGAGACTTTAGAGAACGGGAGAGACTCTAGAGAACGGGAGAGACTTTAGAGAACTAAGGTAAGGTTTGTGGATTGATCTTTATTCCTTACTTGTCTAATTACACGCTATGGACCCCTTTATATAGAGCAGGGATCTCCTTTATTTCTAACCGACTCTAACTGCAATTGGAGAAGTAAACTAACAAGACTCTAACCCTAGACTTACCTAAACTCTATGCGCCATGGCCCGGCCTGCCGCGTGGTTACTGTTCACGTAAACAGTACCGCGTGGTACTGTTCACCCATGGGCCTGGTGGCCCTGGCCCATGGCATCTCCCCCTCCCTTGAAGACCAGCTCGTTCTCGAGCTGGTAGAGCGGGCGAGGTACTGTCGACGTCTTTCGATGCGACGGACTGGAGAGGCCGCGCCAGGAAACCCTGTGACCCCTGCTCCAAAAGGACATGGAGAGTGTACTAAAATCCCAGGTGATCGGCCCGAGTGACGCTAGCCACTGCGTTCCCAGTACTACGTCGTAGTCAACCAGGGGCAGTGCGTAGAAATCTGCTTGAAAAGCTTCATCGCCGATCTTAAAAACGGTGTCGTGGTATATGCCTGGGCAGGGCACGCGCTCCCCGGTGGCCAACTTGACCTGCAGCTGGCCGTGAGGGAGTCGATGTAGGGTGGTATGATCGGCTGCCTTCTCGGAGATGATGTTGTGGGTGGCACCTGAGTCGAGGAGGGCAAGAAGCGAGGCGCTGCCCATCTGCACACGCACTTGCATCATCTCGCATGGACGGACCCCGGTGATGACGTGGAGAGCGATCTGAGGCTCGATGTCCGTGTGGTCGGTTGGTGCGGAGTCGTCGTCGATGGCCAAGTCGAGGAGGAAGATGCGCGGGCAAACCCTGTAGTGTCGATGGCCCGAGACGACAACGTTCCTCCACCTCTGCCTGGGACAGGCGTTTTACCGGCCGTTCCTCACCGTGACCGGTGTTGTCATAGAGGTCGATGGTGGGGACGACGCTGGTAGCGCCAAGTGGGCCGGCGGTGTGGGCAGAAGGCCACGAGCCTGATGGTGTGATGGCGTTGGGGTCGGGACTAGGGCGGCGGCGCACTGATCGCGAAGCTCCAATTTGCGGGCCAAGCTCATGGCGACGGCGAGGGACTACGGGTTATGCAGTTCGACGTCGAGGCTGAGAGGGAGCTGTAGACCGATGGTGAACAGTTGGATGCGCTGCTGCTCGGTGAGGACGCCTGCGCGTGGCAGGAGCGCCTGGAAGCAGTCTTGGAACTCCTCCACGGATCCCGTGTGCTTGCACGCAGCGAGCTCGCCTAGGTGATTGGAGCGGAGGGGCGGTCCAAAGCGCAGGTTCAGGAGCTCCGAGAACCTTCGCCATGCCGGGGTGCCTTCATCTATTTGGATCTGCATATACCAGAGTTGCGCGGCACCGGTGAGATTGTATGACACCATCCATACCTTCTCTTCCTCGATGATGCGCTGCTGGAAGAAGTATGATTCGCAGCGGTTGAGGAAGGGTAGTGGATCGCCCTTACCGTCATACTTGGGGAAGTCCATCTTTTGGAACCTCAGTGGCCTATCGCTGCAGTGATCGCCAGCGTGCTGCGAGTCCGAAGGAAGGACCCCATGGTGCGGCGGTGGCTGTAGGCGCTGGATTGCTTGTGCGTTGTTGGTGGTGGTGATGTACAGGGCACGGACGGCGGCGGAGAGGTCCCTGAGCTGGACCATCATCTCGGCCAAGGTGGGCTGGGAGTCTTCAGATCCGTACATGATGGCAGTGGCGATGGCGTGGACAGGCTAATCGGCGGGAGGCGTGATGGAGGACATTCTGGATGCTGATACCAAGTTGTCAAGGGCGTCGGCACTTAAGGTAGGAGGCCCTCGACTACGTAGATCGTAGCGATAGGATAGGTTGGTGCAGGGTTGATCCCCTTGCCGAGCTATGTTGGAGGACGGGGGAGACTTTAGAGAACTAAGATAGGATTTATAGATTGATCTTTATTTCTTACTTGCCTAATTACACGCTATGGACCCCTTTATATAGAGCAAGGATATCATTTATTTCTAACCGACTCTAACTGCAATTGGAAAAGTAAACTAACAAGACTCTAACCCTAGACTAACCTAAACTCTATGCGCCATGGCCCGGCCTGCCGCATGGTTACTGTTCACGTGAACAGTCTCGCGGTACTGTTCACCCATGGGCTTGGTGGCCCTGGCTCAAGACATCTTCAATTTACAAATTGTCAATTCCTTAGTTTTTGTATTGCTGCTTAGGTGGCTGTTAGGATTATGCATTGGTGACTCCTCTGATATCCTATCAAGTTCAACATGGACAAGTGACTCCCTTGACCTGTTTCGATGTCTTAAATCACCTTTCAAGAAGCTTGAGTTATTGTATTGATCGTTATCCTGTGATAACTCGGCTATCTCCAAGATTCATAATATATACATCCTGATCCTTCATAAACATCACAAGCACACATGAACCCATCAATGTGAGTTCTGGATTTTTATCAAGCTCCCTTTCCACTATTTCCATGTATGCTTCCTCGGTGTTTTCCAGTGCCCGTGACATTGCCCTCAATACAGCATCATGATCTATTGGTCCTGATTTGCATCTCCGAGTGACTTCCGAAGGTTTGGTAACACTTTCGTCGACATGAGGTTGATCTCCATGCCAATCATAGTTCCAAGAGAAAAACTTCTTCTGCAACAGTTTTTGTTTCCTGTACATGTTCCTCAACTTTGACCCAAACAAATATCTTCTCATAATTTGCTTGTTCCCTGATGAAGATGATAAAACTGAACGAACACTCATTACACTCTTTTGAATACATCCCAAGCACACTATCACCTTGTCTTGAACTTTTATCATTCTCAAAATCATCAACACATTCTCCAGTTGCTGCCAATGACACCTGGAGAGCTCGGCTAAATCCCTAGACTTTTCTTCTGTAGTTCCGGTCTGCATATTAAATATGCTCCTCCCTTTCCGTCCCTCTGGTGACGACTTGGAAATATTTCTAGTATATTCTTCGAGCAACTCCATCTCAAGTAGCTCAAAAAGGCGTCTGCTCCGTCTGATTTCTTTTGGTGATTTGACACCTTGATTACAATAAGTACTATGTTCTGATGTACAACTACAAGTAGAGTTTACATTTGTATTTGAAAGATCTCTGCAAGAGTTATGAGATTCTCCACTCTGGAGATTATTCCCCATATCAGCTCCCACCTTTTCCTCAACTATTTCACCAGCATCCAACTTCTGATTATTTGAAACCAGTGACATTAAATCTCTCTGATCACCGGTGTTCAAGTCTGACTGAACTGCAACCTCATCACTTATCTTCCCATTGAGTACATTATGTTTTTCAGAATTAGCGAGTTGTTCTGATTTACCATTGTCAGTCTGGAACTGAATGCCACCTCCATCAGGCAGGTCCTGAGAAGCTGCAATTGATTCACCCTCTCCAAGAGTAGATACATGAGCACACCTTTCAGGGCTATCTTCATAAACACAGAGCAGCCCTTCCAGCTCCTTATCAATGGCCTTGTATAGATTGCTCATTAAGAAGTCTGGTGCATCAGGGCCGCTGAAACCATCATAAATTCCAATAAACAACCATCCTTGCTCTTCAGATAGAACAACATGAACCCTATCCTCTCCTGCCTTGCCATGAGCCCACTGCAGGTTCCCAACCCAAATAAAAAAAGAAATCTACATAGCAACATGAGTGACTAAGAGCTTCAATCTGGCTTTGGTGACAACACATTTGATCATAAGTAAAATATATAGTTCTAACAGCAAAACTGGCCATTCCTGATGCCGTATTTGGCCCACTAACAACAAGACTAGTCATATTCTGGTACACAAGCAACAAATCTAGCTATTTCTGATACTACCTCAAATATTGCTCTGAAAACATGAAATCGACCTATTCTTTGTGCCAAAGATTGGTGAAAATAAAATTCTGAGTAAGAGTGAAGATGTCACAACTCACACGTTTTAGTTAGTCTGACTATACCTGACATTTATTGTAGTAAGGCTTTTTTTTTTGCAATTTATGGTAGGAAGGCTAGATTAGTGCTTTTTCACCCAATTTCTGTCACAAAAATTGCCTGTCCCTTTCAATTTTCAACATATGATGGTGACGGTGAGAAATACTCTATATTGAGATTAGGTATTTTCAGGTGTCATTTTTCCCCATTATTGCTGATTTATATGAACAAATCCAAAAGGTGAGGATTCTGTGTGGAAAAAATGAAATAAGTAGTCCCCAAAACAATGAACACTAAGTACATTTTTTGTAGAAATTTAGGCATACACGAAATGAAATAGCCAGGTTTTCATACAGTCCATGTTTTCTATTCACAAAATAAAGTTTGTGAAGGAATTTCAAGAAGAAAGGGAGCTTCTCTCTCCCCCTATCCCAATCTCCCTCCTCCCTTAGCCTCTCATCGGAGTAGATCAAATTCCAATGTGAACATCACCATACCTCATACTAACTCAGAGTTGAGAATTTATGCACATAGAAATGTTTGGTAGTCCCATACCAAGCTAGAGGCCAAATTCCCAATTGCATCAGCTGCACGCCAAAGATCAATGGGCACCTACCTAAACCCTAATCCTCCTTGGGCAGACTGAATCGCAGCAGACAAGAGAGTGATAATCCTACAAGACGGCGGCAGACCAGGAAAGAATCGATGGATGCACGCCAAGGAAAAAAGAGCACGCGTAAACCTAGGAGGGATTGGGTAGAGATCGAAGAGGAAAAAGGGGGGAGAATAGAATAGAACGGAATGGAGAGGCTTTGGTAGGGAGCGTACGGCCTCAGGCTTGCCGATGAGGGTGGCGACGGTCTTGGAGGCCTGGGCGAGGACGGCGGAGGTGTCCACCCCATCCAGGTTCACGTTGGTGGACACGTTGAGGCAAGGCATCTTCTTCCTCCCCCGGCACCTCTGCTCCGCTCCCCTCTGTGGCTCTGTTATCCTGTTGCTTGGAGCGTATGGGGTCTGGTGAGTTTCTTTGTTGGGGAGCAAGGTGAATGAGGCCCCTATTTTGGATTACAGTATTAAGAATTATAATAAGCTGATTTATAATAATCTTAAAAAAAATAAGGGTCCGTTTGGTTCAGCTTTTTCAACCAGCTTCCTAAAATAAAGGTCCATTTGGTTCAGCTTTTTCAACCAGCTTCCTAGCTTCCTGGTCAGGAAGCTGGAAGCTGAACCAAACGGGTTCCTGGCGTACCCAACTTTTTCGAAAGTTGCAGCTTCTCACAGTATAAATTTGAAAGCTGGTATACTCCAGATTCCACAGCTTCCACGGCCAGCTTTTGGTGAAAATTACCCACCTTTGCCATTAATGAAATACCCCTTCACTCAGCCTTTCACTTCGCGCAGCTCTTTTCCCCAGCGTAGAACGCAGGCTGTCGTAGCTCCACAGCGCCGCC
>KE370961.1:27877-40607 GCA_000418225.1 Zizania latifolia
ATCACGTGGCGCCACTGCAGTCGCCACCCACGCGCGCCCGCCGTAGCCACCGTTGGCCTCACGCGGCACCGCCTACCTCGCCTCCCGTGCGCAGCCACCTCCCCCGCACGTCGTCACCTCCCTCGCACAGCTGTCCCCCTCTCTAGCAAGCCCGACGTGCACCTGAAGCTTGACTACCTAAGGCGGCGGTGGCGCTGGTCGACGATGGCGGCGCACGGAGCCGATCAGTCCAGCAATACACAGGGGTGTAATGAATATTTCACATACCGGAAAACCAGAAAATAAATTAAAATAGGCTGAAAATGAAGAATGAGATAAAATTGCAAGTTATCCCATTAACTATAGGGCAAATCTATAAGCCTCACCAACTCTGGAGCAAATATGCAAGTGCATCTAAACTTTATGATATATCTGCTATTTCCCCGATCAGAATAGAGTGAGGGATCATCGATCATGTAGGCTAATGTGGCCAAATTATTCTTGTTCATTTTCACATATTTCCGGAGATTACAGAAGAGAAGACAAATAATTTCACATATTTCCGGAGATTACAGAAGAGAAGACAAATAAGGAGAGATGCCCTGATATTATGGAGCATCATAGCAATCAAGTCCACATGGACTCTTGCTTGAGGCAAGCGTCCTGCAGCATCAGCTGGTGATGAGCATTGAGCAGGATGTGCTGCTCATCTTGCGGTGCGGCGGCAGGTGGATGGCCGGGCGGCGGTGGCGGCGGCGGCTGGACGCAGATGAGGATCTCGGCGTGGGCGAGGGCGAGCTGCATCTGGAGCTGGGAGACCTGCTGCTGGAGGGAGGAGATGGCGGCGACGCAGCCGTAGACGGGGTCCCTCACGCGGGCGCTGGCCTCGTACACGAGGCTGCTCACCGCGTCCGCCCTCCGCGCCGGCGCCACCTCCTGCAGCATCTTGCTCACGTTGCTGGCGCCGAACACCCGGTGCACCATCGCGAACCTCTGCGCCTCCTCCGCCGGGAAGTAGGGCGCGAACACGCACCCCGGCGCGCACCGCCGCCGCAGCAGCTTGCACGACGCGCACGGCGTGCTGCTGCTCCCGCTCCCGCTCCCGGCCATTGCCTTGCTAGCTGCCGACGAGACCGCGGATAGAGGAGGAAGGCGATCTGAGCGAGGAAGCAAAGCGTCCTCTTTTATAGCTAGCTCAACAAGAACACCTAAGCTATCTAGGCTCCATCCATCTCATCTACATTAGTAATTAACTAGCTAGCTAGTCAGCACAAATATAATAAACGACTATTATATATTGCATTAAGTATGGCGATCCTTAATTGCTAACATGCTAATGATCCTGTCATTGGTTAGCTGTGTAATGGACTAATGGAGCTTGTTTTGTCTGCACTTTGCAGGAGATCAAATCAAGCTTGTGTCACCTCAATGAGAAGGTGCTATACCCGTTTTATTCTAAGTTAAACTTCTTCAAGTTTGATCAAATTTATATGAGAATTTAATATCATTTGATTTCCAACACAAAACTTGAAGAAAAATGAGTCAGGACAGACCAAAACATATTATAATATGGAACTGATAGGAGGGGCTAGGGAGCAGTATATTAAAAGTCTAAGCTCCATTTTTTCAATGTGAATTGCAGACATCTGTCACTTCAAAACCAACCTTAAATTAACATCCGAATTAACCACTTGTTTTGTTTCGGTAATCAAACACATGCACCGTTAACATTTCACCGCCCCTTCCGGCGGTCTAGAAATTAATGAGTTGACCAAAGGTAGCTGCATGCGGCAGCTGGTAATCAATTTCAGACGAACTGGCCAGCATCTCATGTAAATGTAGACTCCACTGCATTTTGTTTGATCTTCGGTATATTCGACTCTTTACTGTTTTAGTTACTCGAGCTTCCATGCACGTTCAGAGTTGACCTTTAGATGGAACACACTTACTCCGAGCCGTCTAATAAACCTTGCATGTTAACTTGTTTAATAACGATGATATTGATACCATGGTATATATATATGCATCTTC
The DNA here is from genome assembly GCA_000418225.1 of Zizania latifolia. NCBI lineage: Eukaryota > Viridiplantae > Streptophyta > Magnoliopsida > Poales > Poaceae > Zizania > Zizania latifolia. The sequence goes on from KE370961.1 coordinate 29,888, forward strand.
CTACCTAGAGGTGTAGTGCTTGTTTGTTTATCACTTCGATTTCTTTTCTACCAATTCACGTGCACACCTCACCTCACCTCAGCACCATCTTTTTTTATATCAGTTATCCATGGTAAGATATTTCTTTTATTTAATTTTTTTACAAGTCATTTTTTAATTTTGACTAATTTTATAGAAAAATATATCAACTACAATATCAGATTAATTTCATCAAATCCACCATTAAATATGTGTATTTATTTGACATCATTGATATTAATATATTTTTTATTTAAACTTAGTCAAAGTTAGAGAAATTTTACTAAAAATCAAACAACTTGTAAAAAAAACCACAGCTGGCTGCAATTAACTCAATCCTCAATGTACTATTAATATAAACATTCGCTAACCAATAAACATATACGAGAAAACGACAGATGGTAGCATTAAAGGATGGTGCAATGCATGTTCCCAAGTAGCAGGTAACCAGTCGACACGTATGCACACCGGAAGTGGCTGCCCATAAACCATAAATTCCATGAAAACAACGGCGAGATTAAGGCTTTGTCGTGCACCACAACGTGCAGCAGTGCATCCATCAAACGTAACTTTTTCAGGTGGTAACGTATTACCGTGCATTAATTACGCATGCAGCTGAATCGTGAATCCATAACGAGCCGCTTATATAGCTGTTTTGCTCAGAATTTGTTTGCAGTATGGATGACACAACAAATTCGTGTTGGAGAGCAACACTAGTAACAAACGATAATACTATTGACTATTGTTCAATCCTGACAACACAAAGCCTTTTCCTAGCTTGTGAGAAATACTGCCGCCGAACGAGCATTCTGCCCTCGTTTGCTGCAAAACCATTCGTTGAAAGCATGCCAAATTCTCTCCTTTCAAATACGGCATATACGGCATGTGGTCTCACGCCCGTTGTTGCTATGCGTGCATGCACATGCGAATGTTGTCAAACTCAAATTTCAAGAGTATTCCTACCTCCGTTACATAATATAATATGTATAAAGTTTTTATAAGATTTTCAACACAGAATATTGACTGTTAGTTAATTTTAATATATATCATCAACAACTATTAAGATAACAATTTATGAAAAACATTTTCAAATACCAAACTAATTATAGACATACATAACACTAAACCTAATTATTTTTAGCTTAATTATTAATCAAAAGTTATAAATGTTCACGACTGTATGCAAATATGTTGCCGACAATGTGTTACCAGTATCCAGAAAGTCAAAATAGACCGACCGCACGCATGTGTTCGGTAACTTGAGTTGACTAATAACTGAGTGATCACCCACATGACAGGCTAACCTCTCAATCTCTCATTTACATACTGTGCCAATACATCTATCAGGGTTGTTTTCCAAACACGTACCGACACAAGTGATTTCTTTTTTACTGAATTATTCCCAGGTCACACCACATGCAAACAGGCATTTTCTTTCTTCGACACGACGACTCGTTCCTATGTAGGCATTCACAATTGGACGGAGGATCCAAGGTCCAACAGTCTACACCGATAATTATTATTTAACTTCATGTTTTGCGACTGTAGTTCAGATCTAGTCACGCGGTCTCATGTGCTCTGGGTTCAGGCTACAGTGTTCATAGATGGGTCTATACGTCTCTAAGTGCCTGGCATTCCAAGGTACACATGCTTCTCAACACCAACCTTGTAGATTTTCATGTGCTTCCAATAGATTTCCCTACTCTATCGTTATTAAATATGCATGTCTTGTTTCTCAATGAACCGTGGCTAATTCCATGCCTTATCATATCATTTTGTACCGTGTAATAATACCTTGTTTCTCAATAAAATACTTCAGCAGTCGGTGCTAGATTTTATTCCATACGATCCTGATGCAGTTATGCAAAGCACAGAAAAATTAATAAAACCAACTGCTCTATACATGACAACATTCAGCTTGTATGGAGAATAGCAGCTTACTTTCTCAGTGAAACAGCAGCAAAAGAGGCCGTCATGTCTCGGATTCCAAGGGCCCATCAATGGAATCAGCATCAATATTTCCAGTGCACGAAAGATCCCACCTAATTGAATGAAGAAAAAAATTTACGCATAATTTGTACATAGTTAGCAACACTGGGCAGTAGTATAGCAGAACGAATTGTAGTCTACACTGCTATTTAGTTATCTTACGAAGAGGAACTTCTAAGTGGTCCTGTTCTGTTCTAATCAAAGCACACTAATCATTGCACTCTGGTAAGGAGACAAGACAAATACGGCAGCATGGAAGTATTTAAGGAAGAAAATGAGCAAATAGCAGGATGGAAATATGTTGAGCTATCGAAGAGATGGTCAGAAAAGAAATCATAAAAGATTGGGTAAAACCTATATTGGATGTATGTGCGGAAGATGGTGAACTAGAGTACTAAACTGAGAAGTTCAAAGGTACTCTTTAGTAAAAAATGAGTAAACCCAAGGCATCAGATTCACCTTTTATTACATTGACAACAGATTGTATGAAAGATCATGTCACTCTTACCAGTCTGTTGGAAGATGTCACACCAAGATCACTTCAGACCTCTTCCAAATTCTTCTCCTGGCTACGAAGTAATTTCTGTATGTTCCTTGTTTTGATACCTAACCTAAACATTGAGCTTCCTGGTAACTTTGCTTTTTCCAAGTGTAAATCACACTTTTCATTAACCCCTGAAGCTTTCCTTTTCATGTATTCAGCTGATTGTGTATGAACTGTCATAGTACAAGTAGCGGTATTTGAAATTCATTTGGAGCAAGAGAAAAAAGTTCTAAAGTTTGAAAGACTTAATAGAAGATCTAGTACCCCTACTAGTGCAATGTTCAAGGAATGCTATGTTGATCCAACATAACGATGAACACAATATTTACTTCAAAAAAAACGATGAACACAATATGATCAAAAACATAGTCCAATAACTAGCCAGATGCTCCATCAATTAAAAGGAAAATAAAAACATAGCTGTAGTCAGCTAAGGGTAATCCTTTTTTGTAGACAATGGTAATGATGTTCCATTGAGTTACATTTGTCCAGTCCTGACATTTAGTTTACTAATCAAATTAAAGCAAGACCACAGTTTACTGACATGTAGTTTGCATTTCGATGCCCATTTCCATCACTTAACAGCCATAAAGAGGTCATATAGGTCTCAGGAGAAGCAATAAAGGAGGCAGTTATAGCACAAGAGTAGAATCTAAACTGCTCTTTTAACCAGCCAAAACTCACCAGAACACAGTGCAGATAATGACTTGGACAAGTTTTGGAGTTCACTTATATGATTGATCTCTTCTTTCTTCAGAATGGACACGGTTGAGTCCAAGTATCCTGGGTCGCCGGGATGAAAACGCCCGAGAGCATTTGCATAAGCCTAAATTATATAGATAGTAAGATTAACACATGGGATTAAACGCTAGGGTCAGGGGTTTATACAGAAAATAAATTTCAAGAATTACAATGCACTCGCCTCCAACAAATTAATTACAGACAGATGATTGGATCCAGATGGTAATCAACTAATCATTAAGAGAATTGATTCAGTAGGACGGTATTTTGCGTTAACTGGGAAAGGAGGCAGGCAGAATAATGCAGGTCAGTGTGACAGCAATCACAGCATTCATTCTCCAGCGTGCTCTATGTTTATTATTGTTGGGTTGTACAGACAGTATTAGCAGTATAAACACCTTTATGCTAGTACATAGAAATAGTGTACTGCAGATATCAACTGTTTCGGCATTGAAATCACTACTAAATTGTGCTTCACGCTGCTGAAGCTAACCGGACTAGTTTGTAGTCCTCCTATGTTGGACTAGTTGCAAGCAGGAGCCACGACTTACCTTGGAAGCAATGGTGTAAAAGCCATTATGAAGAGAGTCATTTGCAAAAATTAGCCATTCTTCATTGGATACTTGCAGATGGAGGTCGTGGGAGAAATAGGCTTGTCGCAGAAGCAGAGCTTCGTATCTGATAGCAAGGCAGCTCTAGCAGTAGATCATAAATAATATTAGCAGAATTAGTGAAGTAGCAGAGGAGCTCACAGGACGGTAGGTTACTGTTCCAAACGCTAAATATCAAATCATAATTAGTAAACAGAACGCAACATGACGAAGAGATCATCTTGAGAATGATCAATCATCAAATTTTTATAAGTGTAATTGACTCCTCTCAGGAGCAGCAAATCAGTATCCGAATTAACTAGATAGCCAACAAGAGCAAACCGTGTACGCGATCGCGGCAAGGCGGGAACCCCTTTCCTCCCCTGACCGCCAGGATCATCGGGAATGCTCACCTCGACATCTCCGGCGAGGACGAAGGCGCGCGCGAAGAAGTGGGCGATGGAGAGGTTGGTCCCCAAGTCGGGGAAGGGGAATGCCTCGGCGGCGCTCTCGCACAGAAGACGGCGGGCGGATGAGCGAGCGTGGAGCATCGCGGGGACGTCGGCGGCGGCGGAAAGCGCGGCCTCCAGCAGGCGGAGTTCCTCATCCCCAAAGCTACGGTGGGAGAGGCGGGAGGCGAGGAGGGAGAGGGCGCCGGCGCCGGCGCCGACGGGGATGGCGGCCATTCGTTTCCCGTCCCCTCCACGGTAGTGGGCCGCCTCCACCTAGGCAATTAGCGAACGAATTGGGCCCACATATATACACACACATACACATACACACATATACACATATATACATGTATGTATGTATGTATATACACGAAACAGGAAGTATGACATTTTTTTTGTATTTAGTTAGAGAACAGAGAGTACGATGAGATAGTTTTATTTTAGGTTAGGGTTTAGTGTTTAGTTGGTAGATGAAGTAAATAAAATGGCTCTAAAAAATATTCCTAAGATGTATAAGCTAATTAAAAAAAGTGAAATATAGACATTACATTTGGAACGTGAAAATGACAGTGAAACTAAGATACTAAAGTGATGGATAGATGACATCTTTGAAAACTAAAATAGAGATATCATATTCTTAAGAATTAGGATGTAACTATTCCATCTCACCCTGCTTTCTAACCAAACACACCTATAAAGAAAAGAAATCCTACATCGGCTCAAATCTCTGAGAGAAAGAGCTTAAGATTATAAAAAAATATATATAAAATATGAATCTATATATTAGTTTATATATATGAGTTTAAAAATAAGTTTTACGATCTAAAATAAGAATTTAGATTATTTAAAGAGCCAGATCTCCCAAAAACATAGACTAAAACCTGAAGGCAAAATAAGGTTGGCCCAACCTTATTAATCGAAGTCATCATCTTCTTCCTCCAGCCGATCCGGGTCCCAAATGATGGATTAATATTAATAACAGGCCGGCCGGATTGCACTGCTACTTGATGTAACCATCAAGTGCTCAACACAAGATGGAAAAGCTTTGCTAAACAAACCACGATTATTGCTTTTCCCGCCATCCATACAATGGATGTCCTCCTGAATATAAATTGCAGAAGCAGAATTAATTCAGGAGAAGATGGAGCTGCACGAGTAGTAGATTGCTTCATGACATGCTCAGCTCTGCGGCCTTGCTTGTACAACATCGAATCGAAAGATGAATTAAAGGAGCTATTAGTGCTGAGAGGCATTTCCAACCACACCTTATTTTTAGCTTTCTATAGCTAAAAATAGAGAATCTTTATATTTAGATTGACTTTCTATTTTTAAAACATTCCATTGAGCTCCTTATATTTATCTCCCTATATCTCACTCACTTATATTTTATTAATATTTTATAACTACCACCAATGAATTAACTTTTACATGTCTGTTATAGACTGTTAGCTGTAGCATCCCTGTTAATAAATTTTCACTCATGTTATTAATTATTTCCATTCTTCGTATAGTTCCAAGTTTCATTTCATTCTTCATAATTTTCACTCCCGTTAGTAAATTCTTTCCAACACCTAATTTTTTTTTGTGCTCAGTTTACCAAGTATTTATTCAAGCCATATAATTTGTATGTATAAAAAAACTAAAATACATGAAAATGTCAAATAAAAGGGATATGAGGGTTTTGGCTCCCTAGCTTTGGAGAGGAGAGGAGCCAAAATAGAGAGTAGGACGAGATAGGAAGTGAAGTAGAAAGTTGGTTGGAGAGAAATTTTGAAGAGATTTTGCTAAATAATAGGGTAGAAAGTGAGACGAGGAGTTAGATGGAGATGCGACAGATCGAAATTGAGATTGAGATTGTGGTCGAGAGCGCGCGTGAGGCCGCCACACGCACCGCAGGCAAACCTCCAAATGTCTCCAGCCGCGTCTGCCATTCCCCTGGAGATGCTACATAGCCCAGCTGTTCATACTTGTCTTCTTTGCTGGCCACTCACTACTGGAGCATCTAGATGATTTCCACCAACAGGATCGAAGTGCATTGCGTGCATCTAGACGATTTATTGGGTCGGATTCTCGTCGCACTCAACCTGGAAAGAAACTTCACCCAGCTGCTGATGAAATCACCAAAACTAGAAACAATAATCCAAAACAACTTGCAGGAAGGGAAAGAAATACGCGTAAACCAGAAGCTCGACCACGACCCTCCGGAAAAGGATCGGCTGCTGCACGCGATTTCAGCCGATTATTTTGGATTTTTAGCGGTTTAAATCTGCAGCTACAGCATCATCATCAACATTGACTGCAGCAAATCCGGGACCCCTCAAACCACGGTTCACTGGAGTATTTTGTTTCAGCAAGAAATTTCGTTTCAAACGGCATCACCGAATTTAATTCGGAGCAAACAGTGCAAAATTCAAAGTTTCAAACGATCTTTTTTCACAAAACAGGATATATTATATTCAATGAGAAGCGATTATAACCTTGTTGTTACACGAAACAGACAAGTAAAACCTAACAAAAAGAAGCTCTGCATTTTGAAACGCCCACAGGAAACGTGAACACGAGCGTAGACAAGAAATCAAAATCAAATTCGATTTTTATGTAACTTAGCCAATTTACAAAAATCCAAATTCGATTTTTATTGAACCTATCCAGTTTACACAAATTCAAGTTCAAATTCAAATTCGAATTTTATTGAACTTAGCCAGTTTAGTTTCTGGTTTCGACGACAAACACGGGAGTACAAGCTGAAGAAGCCCAAAAATATCATCCACGAGCGCGAGGCGGCCACACGCTCCCTCGCCTTGTCCCCATCGGTGCCGTCCACGTGTCGACCATCCGTGGCCTCCACGCGCCTATATTTATCCCCTCCACCTCCACCGCACAATTCATTTCCGTCCGCGACCTCCGGAAACGCCGCCCGCGCCCTCCTCCTTCCTCCCACCCACTCGTCGATTCGCCATGCTTCCTCCTAGGGTTGCCTCCGCTCCGCCCGCAGCCGCCGCCGTGCCGGCCCAGCTCTCTGGCGCGGCCGCGGCCCCCTGTTCCGTCAGGGTCCCTGCGTCGCGCGGCCTGCCGTCTGCCGCGGTGTGCAGGGCGGCGGCGGGGAAAGGGAAGGAGGTGCTCAGCGGGGTGGTCTTCCAGCCGTTCGAGGAGCTCAAGGGGGAGCTCTCGCTCGTCCCGCAGGCCAAGGACCAGTCTCTCGCGCGCCAGAGGTTCCTCGACGACTGCGAGGCCGCCATCAACGAGCAGATCAAGTCAGTGATTGCATCCTCTCCTCCTCGCTATGCCTTTTTTCTTCTCTTTGGATTTTTCTTTCTTTCCTTTACATGTGTGTGTTTTTAAAGGATTTCTTATTGATTGGATTTAAATGGATAGATTTTTCATTTCTCCCCCATAATTTCTCCTCTTCTGCTGCTGCTAAACAGACCTGTGCAGATTTCCCCCTACTTTGCTGTATACGGACCGACGAATACATAGTTTTAATCAACAATAAATGATGTAAATTGGAGAAAATACCCTGTGCTTAGCTAATTTTAGCGACTCGCCCGTTCTAGTAATATCTGATTTGGAATTGAATCCTAAAAAAAATTCTCTTTTGCATGCAGTGTGGAGTACAATGTGTCGTACGCGTACCACTCCCTCTTCGCCTACTTTGACCGTGACAATGTTGCTCTCAAGGGCTTCGCCAAGTAAGCCATCACCGCTCTCACGCATAAACCATCAGCAACTGCATAAATCACTGCAAAAATTACCCTCACTGTGCCGGTGTATCTTGTTGCTTCAGGTTCTTCAAGGAATCAAGCGACGAGGAGAGGGAGCATGCTGAGAAGCTCATCAAGTACCAGGTAAGTTGCGACCACCTCAATTGGCACTGCAAGTAAGCTGTACCAAATTTTTCATGAGCCAGAAGCTTATACAGTGGCTCGTTCTTATCCTGTCAGAACAAGCGTGGAGGCAGGGTGAGGCTCCAGTCCATCGTCACACCCTTGACAGAGTTCGACCATCCCGAGAAAGGCGATGCCTTGTATGGTGAGTTGCTTTCAGGCAGCTGGTCCTATGTGCTTCTGTTACATGGGTGCCACATGTGCTTGTGCTTATTTTGCAAGTCTTGAGTCCTGATTATGCATGTGAAAATAAGTGGTGAGGAGATTGCGTTTTTCCCCAGAGATAGGGGAAGGTCCCTGTTGAAATTTGATAGCAAGGGAACTCATCCTACAGCGACTTTAGTTGTCTACTTGTATGGGTTGGGTCTTTCAGCATATAGCTAAAGCACACGGATGCAAAGCTGATTGATGTATGACTACACCTGAAAGTACTTTTTATGCATGTGTTTTGTTGAGTGAATGAGTGATATTTATGTAGCTGGTCTCCTTCACTGATTATTTAAAAGAACCTGTTTTGTTGTAAACCTCTTTATTCATCACTGAAAAGATTCTCTAAAAGCTCCAAAAGAAGAAAACAGAACTACATGACAAAAGCTTGCCTATTTTTTCATCCTCCTAGTACTGCCAGTTTATCTGGTTTTCTGTTTGTCTTTTTTAGTCCTTGTGTATTTTCAAAGATTGCACCTTGATGTTTATTTCTCTGGAATCATGTGCAATTCATGTAGAAGCTTTGGTTGTTTGTCAATGTATGTACCCATAGCAAATATTAGTGTATCGTTTTGTTTACCCTCTGCCTCATTTGTGATTTCAGCAATGGAGTTGGCCTTGGCCCTTGAAAAGCTGGTAAATGAGAAGTTGCACGACCTGCACAGTGTAAGCTGCTCCTCTGTTATGCAATGATGCAGAACATGGATTTAGACTTTGTTTAGACAAGTATATATATTGTATAATACTATACTTCTGAATCCTACTTTAAAAGAAATAAATGGTGAACGTTTTAAATTTGTTCCCCCAAATCAACAGGTAGCATCAAGGTGCAATGATCCTCAGCTGACTGACTTCATTGAGAGTGAATTCCTTGAGGAGCAGGTAAAACCTGCAGTCCACCTGAATATCGAATTAGCTCTTCACCACGTTATGCTTTGTTTCTTTGCTGAAAATACCTCGCTTGCTCTGAAAGGTTGAAGCCATCAAGAAGATCTCTGAGTACGTCGCCCAGCTCAGAAGAGTGGGCAAGGGGCATGGTTAGTGTGTTTGTTGAAAAAACACTTCATCTGCAGTATCACCACATTGCCCGCGGTTCTTATTTGTTTACTACGTAATTTGTTTGCAGGGGTGTGGCACTTTGATCAAATGCTGCTTGAGGAAGAAGCATGAATGGAGGAGACGGTGATCAATTGGATGGATGGTGCTAAAGAAAATAAGTCTGAAATCAGCAAAATGTAGCAGTGAAGTGCAAGAACCACAGCCATTGTCACAGCTTTGGGAATTGGGAGTGCAGTGTCTGAATTGTGTGTCGCGCGTCCTCCCAAGGAACATGGCGCAGCTAGAGCAAAACTTTGTGATATTGTTGCTACCCATTCTGTGGGTTCTACACATTTGTGGCTAGAGATTTTGCTGGGGGTCAATAGGACAAGAATAATACTGTGGTGTTAATGGCTAAAGATTTTACAGTGATGTTGTGTGTTTCATCTCAACATGTTTTGGTCACTTGTGGGGGCACTTGCGACTGAAATTTTATTTTGAAATCAGAAATAATTTATCCCTTAGTTACATACTAGAAAGTGATGAATAACTACTGGATATAATTCTTTTCGTTGAGATGGGATGAGTGATGATCACTGGATTTTTTAAGAGATGCCGCGGTGTCTTGTTTCACTCGTACATGTGATGAGTGTTTCATCTCTCCGTTGTAAATGCTTCACATATTTTTGAAAATGTTTCAGCGACCGGATCTGTCTTTGTTTATTCCTTCGGTGTAGGAGGGTCTGTACTTTTATTCCTTGCTACCGTAGTGTATATCTTTGCACAACTAACATGGGCCCACTAAGAATAATTGGGCCCAGCCGCATCTTATGTGTGGGCCCACTAAAATAAATATTCAATCTCTCGTAAAAACTTTATTTTTATCATTTAACATTTGTTCCATAAAAAATTGTTTTCAGCTGGTTTCTTTCGTTTAATGCACGTGTAATTAATATGCTCCGGTCCAACCAAATTGTCTAAAAATAGAGCTAATAATATTAATGAGGAGCACATAAGTTATTTCTCCATACTACTAATCTAATAGTTTAGGATATACTCACTCAGCCCTAAAATATAACTATTTTTATCATTCAAATATAAAAACTTTTACCATTTCTTTCAATTCTTTCCATTTTACACCTATACTAATGCATGTACACACAACACAAAAGCTCTTCTCCCTTCTCCATTGTCACCTCCCCTACTCCTGACTCCTTCCTCTACCTCGAAGGCCGACGGGCAGCCGGTGGCAGTGGG
>KE370961.1:50507-69962 GCA_000418225.1 Zizania latifolia
CGAGTGCCGATCTCTGACTCCCGACCCGATATGGGCCTTTGAGATTTATTTAGAAATTTCTGAAATATTTATATGGGTGTAACCCAAAATCCCAGCAACTTTGTCACCTGTAAAGTCTCAAATAAGTGAAAGTCATATAAGGAGAAACAGTTTGCAATGCTGGTCTGCATGGTACTGGAAGTGACAAAATTGTGCTGTTCATGCATCTTTGTCAGTAAAACAACATCAGTGGTAACAAATAATTATGCCAAGCTACCCCCTGTATTCTCCATTTCTGGAACTCCGCTCGAAAGAACTTGGAAGGACTAACGTGGATCACAACATGTAAGATTTCATGGTTCATTTTCCTCCCAGAAACACTATACACTGCACATCACAGACCTCTTGCTTGGAATGTATGATAGAAACATGTTAACCATTTTCGACAACTTCGAAACAATTCGGTGCCTTTGCATGAAGAGAGTACTGCTGATATCAGACTGAAGAACATGTACAACCACAGAAAGTATCATAACTTGTGCTGAATTTGATCCAGTTGGGGTCTTTACTCTGTACAATTCCTGTTTCTAAGAGGATGGTGACTTGTCTAATCCAGGTCAGGTGCAGAAGAAGAAGAGCAGCAAGCTAGCGTTTTTCTGCAGGTGCAGGTGAGGCAGCCAGCCACCATGTTTGACATGCCACCCAATTCAGGTATTCAACAGGTTGGTGAACTTGCCGGACTCTGACAATTTGTTCGTGCTCTTTTCTTGTGTTTCTTCTTCTGTTTACCTAGATTTATCACATGCTGCAGCATTGGAACAGCTGAATAATTTGCACAGCATTGGAACAATTAAACATTCTGAAGAGATATCGCCTTCATGCTATTTTTTTGTACCAGAGGAAAACAAGTCAAAAGGAAAAATTAATGGTGTACAAATGTACCTAAAAGATAAAGTGCATGCTACCAGTTTAATTATCATTCATTCGACCAAAAGTTTAGTTAAGATGTCCTAACTACTATACAGATTATTGAACCTCTATATTTAGCATCTTCAAAGTACGTTCACTTTAATTTTGTTGTCCATTAGATTCAGGGTTATCCGTATGCTAATACGAAACTTAAATGGGTTATAGTAATGCTCTGGTACTACAGATAATATATTCCAATTGTACCTCTTCTACAAGATTCCATTGCATCCCAACAAATATTGGCATCAGACTTGGCTTCAATTCTACTGAAAACATCTCTAATTAGAAGGATATTTACAAGAGTAAATTGTACTTTACACCGGATGGAGTGTACCTCTTTTTTACTTTGCACCAGGTTTAGCACATATTTTCGCTTTACAATGTGGTGCATCAAAATAAATTTCACTTCACACCATGATACATCAACAAGCTTTTAGAAATTTCACAGATTTTTATATAATCTGAATGAAACTCCATGAAATATGATCTAAATTTAAGAAGTCTCACAAGTTCCACTCAATTTTTTTAAAAAAAAAATCAATGATTTTATAGTAAAATGTGATGCAAAGTGAATCTTATTTTGATATATCATATAAAATGAAAGTATATGTAAAATCTGGTGTAAAGTGAAACAAGATACGCTATACCGGTGAAAGGTGCAATTTACTCTTTTAAAAACCAGGTAGGTATTTTAAAGACCTTTGCCTATTAGATATATTTAAGTACGTATAACTTGATTTTAACAAGCTTGACTTGGCATGCCACTTACTTAAAAAACAGCAGTAGTACAACAACAGATTTATACACTCCATCAGAGTGTACTGTACAGGATGATATAGTGACGTGGCATACATACACGTGTGTGTATATGTGTGTGTGTGTGTATATATATATACCAGAGCAGTGGGACATTGAAGATATGAAAGCAAAAGGATTGAAAAATGCATTCAACTTAATTTTTGCCAACCACCGTCGACCCATTCTCTCTCTCTATATATATATAGTTTCAACGATTTTCTACCAATTTAATTTTATATTTTCATATAGACTTGCTCTTTTGGTATGTCAATAATCTCGTCATGAGTGGCGTTCAATATTGTCATTAGTGATGTGTTTTGAACCACTACTGGTTAATTAAAACTAATAGCTCATGACTATCGATTCCGATTTAAGAACTGGCACTGATATTGGACTATTAGTGCCAGTTCTAAACAAATTCAAAAATTTAGCGTCTTCGTGTTTAAAAATCGACAATAATATATCTCTTTACTGTTAGCTGGAACACAATCGAACCTCAAGTATAGGTTTGGTTCTTTGGCAGTGCATACCTTTCTCTGCAGTTCACAATGCAAGTTGGTAGTATACTAAACTGTATCGGAATTGTCTACATTACTGTGGATAACCCTGTCTCTGCTGCGAGAAGAACAGCGAAATAACGCCATGAACAGCAACACTTGACTGCGATACAGTATTTTGAATCACTGTACGTAGCATACTACTGCTGTATCGATTAATCTCACGCGTCTGTTTTCGATCGGATGATCAAAAAAAGACCCTAACGCAAAACGCCGTACGTGCCCCTCTGATTCCGTTCCTGTTAACTAGTCATCGCAAATAATAATTAAACGTACGTCTGTGTGCTAGCTCAAGCTAATTAATTTACAGTGACCAAACAGCACCGGCCGGTACGGTCCTGCCTGCTATTGTACGGTACAATTACAAATTCAAGATCTATTAAGCAAATACAACATTTCTTGTACCTAGGTTTGACTTGATAAAAAAACTACATGACCTAATAATATATGTAGCGACGTACTTACCTGAGCCGTTCTACCTGATCGACTAACATTAGACTTAAATTTCCTTTTTTTTCTTTGTTTGAATTAATGGTTGCTAGCTACTTTTTCCTTTTGACCTCCAATTGGATGCATGAAGCTTAGCATCTATGAGTACAAATAGTTAAAGTACGTATATGCATGCAGATGCAGTAATTACTTCTTCCTGCACACTGTTATATATTTTTTGACTTTCTAAGCTTAATGCTTAAATTTTTATACTAATTATTGAAGTTTTGGTGATTGAGATACCACTTTGTATTTATATACTCGTGTATGTATGCAAATTTATTAACTGCAAGTATATCACGACAATATTTAATATAGTTAAAACAGAAAAATATATACACTAATTAATTATTTTTGGGTACATATATAATAATCTGTCTAAAATATCAAGAATTAAGTAATTTGTTCTCTCCATGCATGAATGCGCGCATATATATCTATACTACTTTAAAAGTAGTTAGTGGTGGTGGCAGTGAATCTGTCATCGGATCTATTTCTACTGTAGTTTTTATAGTTTGCTCCCTGCAGATATTATTTAATACTATTACGCAACAACCAATATTTGACACATATATAATCAAAATGAGCACTTCTAGCAAAAAGTCAATAACATATATCATATAAAATATATTTAATTTATTTTAGACAATATTATAAAATTTTCTTTTATTCGTAGCAAAGCACAGGCAACTTGCTAGTATATATTAGAATTACTAAATTATATATACACACACTGCACATTGTCATGTGTCTCATGTGCAAGGACGACCTGGAACTCGTTCTTGTTTGGATTTCATTTGTGTCAATTGGACTATTTTCTTCGTATCTCTCCTTTTCACCGCATGCATGCCTGCGTTTTAGTCCCCTGCCCTGGCCTACGTATACTATGCTAGCTAGAGACAGACAAAAAGGAAATTAATTAAGCTGACGAAGATGTGTATGAAAATTCCACTAGTAAGACTCGGAGAAACCGATCGATCCAAAGACGACTTGCAGCTTCCAAACTGCCTACTAATATTGTCGTTCCCGGCCTTAGCTAGCTGGAGCTGGCCGGCCGGTGATCCTTGCTCTTCCCGGCCTCGTCATGGAGACGGCCAAGGAGGGCTCCGGCGCCTCCGAGGGCTCCACGGACGGCGGCGGCGGCGCACCGGCCAACGACGGGAGCTCGACGTCGAGCACGGTGGAGGAGGAGGGGGAGAGGAGGCGCGCCTTATCGTCGTCACCGTCGGTGCGCCCCTACGTCCGCTCCAAGAACCCCCGCCTCCGCTGGACGCCGGCGCTGCACCTCTGCTTCGTCCGCGCCGTCGACAGGCTCGGCGGCCAAGATCGTAAGCAACCAGCTGAACATACTACATATCCTCTCTAGACATGCAAGCTAGTATCTGTTGATTGTTTGATTTGTCCGATTATTCATCGATCGATCTCGATATATTTGATGATCCTGATGTCAATTTATTTTCATTCATCACTTTAATTTGTACGTCACTGTATGTGTATGTATAGGTGCAACTCCTAAGCTCGTTCTTGAATTGATGAATGTTAGAGGGCTTAGCATAGGCCATGTCAAGAGCCATCTGCAGGTGACATATTTCTTTAGCTTTTACTTTGATTCCAAAATATAAATTGTATAAGTTCGTTTTTGATACGATATTTAATGCAGAATTTTGACTATTATTTTTTCATTTTATATTATCAATAATTACAAAGTTAACATCACATAAAAAGTATTCTAAAATATGAATCTAACTATATGGCATACATATCACTAATTTTATATGTTTTTAGCTTAATTATTAGTTAATTTTTTTAAAAGTTTACTTTTAAAATTATATGAAAACCTTATATATTTTGGGATATATAGAGGGTGTACTAATTTTACATCGTATTTCTTAATTACGGCCTTGGTAATTGATCTTATCAGTCCATGTAATTAAACCTATTCTTTCCTATTTCAGATGTATAGGAGCAAGAAGATCGATGAGTCGGGCCAGGGTACGCATGCCAGATGGACTGACCAATTAATTCACGAACAGATTTCCTTCTAGTGCTCTTTAATCGTGTAGAGACTAGAGATTCATCGCCGTGCATGCATAATTAATAGATATGTATGTACATGTGGATCGATTTTGTGCAGTGATCATTGGTGGTGGTGGTTCATGGAGATCAGATGGCCATGGGGGACAAGTGTTCAAGCTCAGCCATCTTCCCTTGCCTGCTCTGCATGCCTGCAGCATCACTGCTGGCGCCGGTACCATCTTGTCCAGGTAGTTGTTGGATTCATTCATGCAACCCTAGCTCCCAAACAAAACCCATTAAATCTCTGCAACTTTATGCAGCACACACTTGCATGCATAATTGAAGCCTCAGCTCACCTTAGCTCGCTATCAACCTTGCTCTGACTTCTGACTATTACATGTATATAGCAGGTTTGGCAATGCATGGCCCCAGTGGAGATGTCATGGATCATCAGACTGCAGCTTCCATGGCAATCATCTTGTTGGATCAAAACCCTACCTGCACCCAGCAGCTGAAGCCGAGGTCTTCCATGCAAAACGTGCTCGCTATGTAGCTAGAGCTACTAGCAGCGGCAGCTACCATCCAGATCAAGAGCATATCATGAGCCATCAAAGACAAGTGCTGCTGCAAGAGACGATCTGCGATGAGGACAGTGGCCATCAAGAAGGCCCTCTCATTAATCTGGATCTTTCACTCGATACCGATCCGTGGCGGGAGAAGAGGAAGAGAGCAGAACGCAGCTCATGGGGGAAGAAACACGAGGAAGATGACCACCAGGTTGTTGTTGGTGGTGGTGATCAAGAAGCAGATAGCTGTGCTACTACTGGGCTCTCTCTTTCTTTGTTCTAGATGATATATATGTCCAATGTGGATGATAAAAGTGAAATTAAGCGCATGCATGCAACAAGTACAAGTACTCTTCATCTCACCATGGCTACGCTGTGGTGATATTTCTGGTACTTATCCTTTTTTGTGTGTGTGTATGTACTATGTAGAAGAAGACAATTAAATATATATTTACTGTCGTATTTTGTGCTCATATATATTTTGGTTGTTCGTATACGTTGCAATAATGCGTACTGATCATAATTTCATCTGCATATATATGCATGCATCCTTCGTCCTTCGAACAACATAGCTAGCTGATGATCCCCAGTGGATCTAACTTTTGATTTAGTGATTTTATAGTCCTTGATTGATTTAGTGATTTTATAGTCCTTGAGAAGGTACCAAGATATAATATAATTTTTGTGTTAATTTTAGTACCGGATACTTATTACAAGTACCAAAATTAATACTAACAATTATATCATCTCTTGTATTTTCTCAAAGACTATAAAATTTCTCTTTGATTTCTCTTTTTTAAATCTCCAATCCATAAGGAGTAGATCTAGAGGGCATACGTGAACACATACTTCACAAGCAATACATTTATCAAATTCAAAGTGGATTCGCCCCCGGAAACGCTCCGATGTAATTGATTTTTCGTAGGGGCCAAGGAGTTGGTGTTTTTACTGATTGATCACATCCAGTTTTACTGATTGATGTACAAACTAATTAAAGAGTAATATTGAGTTGCATGCGCGTCAAACATTGCAGCCTAGCTATTTCAATTCCACCTTTAACGCTTACTAGAGTCTCCCGTTAAGAAGAGTACTAGAATATAAAGTGAATTGTTCATCTTTTTATAATAGCTTAAACTTTTGGCTGACTCCATCAAGTCTCAAACGTGGAATAAAAGTGGACTGCAATTTTTATTTTAATTACGTGATAGCTAGAGTTTGAACTCGAAATCTCTGACTCTGATATCATATTAAGTTGTATGTACCAATTAATTCAACCCTAAAACTTAAGTTGGTGGCGAAATATGATTAATTTACTTTATATTTCAATACTCTATTCAATCAATTTACTTTATATTTCAACACTCTATTCAACAAGATGCCTGTAAATTAATCACCTTGATTAAGCAACGCATGTCATGTTTGACTATGTTTGCGTAGTCCGACGTTTTCCTTTTTTTTTTTCCATTTTGACAGAACACATACGCGATCGAGTTTTGAGTACGTACATACGAAATTGAATTGGATAAGTATGGATTGAATATTTCACTGCAGTGCAGTACACTGACGTTAATTTCTCCTGTCTGATCTTTGCATTTTCCCCCTGTAAATTTGTGACTTCCAGTACTCTCCATGCTATTCATAAATAAATGCGTTGTAACTGACGGTTTCAATTCAACTCAAACGTCTGAAAATTAAACTGCACTTGTTAATGCTATTTGTTCCTATCTCCAGCTTTCTGCTTGTTAGGCAGGTCTGAATTTTTATCCATCTATACTAATATAATGTTAATTTCAACTCTTCGAGTAAATGCATTTTTCTTAAAAACAATATAAGCTTATATATGTAATTCAGTACAAAAAATAATGAGCATATATTGTGAACCCGCTCTATGTAGTATTCAAGGTTTAGAACTTGGAAAACTATTTTACATTAATTTACTTGGGTTAATTATTTTTTCATATTGAAACTGACTATGACTGGATCGGTTATATCTGCACAACATATATTTTAAAATATA
The DNA here is from genome assembly GCA_000418225.1 of Zizania latifolia. Classification (NCBI taxonomy): domain Eukaryota; kingdom Viridiplantae; phylum Streptophyta; class Magnoliopsida; order Poales; family Poaceae; genus Zizania; species Zizania latifolia. The sequence goes on from KE370961.1 coordinate 57,899, forward strand.
TCTTCTCGAGATATATCACTACGAAAAAACAGTTCTTTGCCGTGTGTCTAAGGTTTGCCGAGTGTATTCCCTCGGGCACTTGGCAAAGAGGGATGTTCGCCGAGTATTGGCTAAATACACTCGGCGAATAAAAAACGCTCGGCGAACAGCAAAAAATATAATCGGTGAAGTTTGACACTCGGTAAAAAACCGAAAAAAATCGATACCAACGGAAGTCGCGACGGCATGTTTGGGCGGGGAAAAAAAGTTTTCTGGGTTTGCCGAGACCCAAGAGACTCATCATTTTGTATGAAAAAATGTTTTAAGCCTATGTGATATTTGCAATTTGGTTTGAGCTTGAAAATTTTTTACACTCAAAATACAATATATCTTATTCCATGTAAAAATTTTGCATTTTTCTGGATCCGTTTGCTATTTTTAATTCATTAAGTATGTTTCTAGGATTTAAATTGAAATATGTGAAATTTAAACTTGCTTAAAATAATGAACCAAAATTTGTAGAAAAATCATATTCATGTTTTTGAGTCCATTTTTAGTACTTGTGCACTAAATTGAAAGAAATTTTGAAAAATTTAGGTTGTGACACTCGTTCGGCAACGTGGAGCTTAATGATTTTTTAATTTTAAAAAATCAAATGAAGTCTAAAAAATACAAGACTTGCCATGGTATATTATGTTATAATACGTAGATGTTGTGATAAAAATTTTAAAATATTTTAACACTACTGGAAAATGATTTTTCTTGTCGGCCACCCTATTTTCCTGACGGTTTTTTACTTACCAACAGAAAAAAGAGAAATGGACAGTCGATTTGAAAATAACCGACAGAAAAATAGTTTGTTTTGACGGTTATTTGATAACCGACAAGGAAATATGTTTCTGGATTGACGGGCTGAAAATAACCGACAGGAAAAATAAAAACCGACAGGAAAATAGGGTTTAGGGTTGACGATTTTAGTTTGCCGACAGAGAAATTGATGAAAATCAATCTCCGCGGGCTCATTTTGGTAAGGCACGCCAAAGAAGAGAACTACAATCCAAACCCTACCATACCGGTGCCCTCATTTTCCCCTTTCCCTCCCTGCCTCCCTCCCATCGCTCCGCCAGCAGCTCCCTGAGTGCCTCCCTCCCATCATGCCGCCAGCGCCAGCGCCTACCCCTCACGTCGATCCCTCTGGCGACCTCCCGTTGCGTCGCCTCCCTCCCGGCGTCCTCCCCCGTGCCGCCTCCCTCCCGACGTTCTGCCCCCATGCCGCCGCCCTCCCCCACGCTGCCTCCCTCCCGGCGTCCTGCCCCCCATGCCGCCGCCCTCCCCCACGCTGCCTCCCTCCCGGCGTCCTGCCCCCCATGCCGCCGCCCTCCCCCACACCGCTTGTTGTCTTCAACGATCTTGATACAGGCTGGCAGCTCTGTTGTCTTGAACTCTGTTATCTTTTGAGCTTGTTTCTTGTGATGTGTATTTTCTTGTCAATCGAAGTACTAATTAGTAGATCTTGCTTTTATTTGTCTTAGGATCCACTGTTGTCACTGGCTCACACACCGTCAGGAAAATTGATCTGCTCATTTTCCTGTCGATTATGGCATTTTTCTTGAAAGTTCGCTGCCCACAGGGAAATTCAGCTTTCTAGTAGCGTAAGAAAGTTATCACGTACGATGTTCAGAAACTAAAGATTCTCTGTGATAAATTAGGGTTTAAAAAAGGAATAAGTTAGGTTTGAAATTAAATTGACGGTTAAATCTTCGTTTGAATTTAAAACTTTTTATTCAATCAAAATATAACGTATCTTATCCCATACAAAATTTTGGTATTTTTCTAGATCAGTTAGCTATTTTTAATTCATTAATTATATTTCTAGAATTTAAATTGAAACATATCAAATTTGAACGACAAATGCATGAAATAATGAACCAAATTGTCTAAAAAATTCATATTCATATTTTAAGTCCATTTTTAGGCCTTATCCACTAAATTAAAAGAAATTTTAAGACATTTAGGTGACGACACTCAATCGGTAACATGCACCTTATTAGTTTTTTAATTTAAAAAAATCAAATGAAGTTTAAAAAATACGAGACTTATCGTGGTATCATGATATGATACCTAGAGTCTGTAATAAATTTTTTTAAATGTATCGAAAAAGATTTCAAAGAAAACAGAAAAACACATTTAAAAAAATTTAAAAAAACTGAAAAATGTTTGCCGCCGTCCGATTTAACACTCGGCAAACAAGGTAGAAAATTTAAAAAAAATGAAAAAAAATGTTTGCCGAATGGCGCCTGATGACGTGGCGAAATTTCAGGTCCCCGCGCGCTTGGCGAAAATGCAGATCCCGTGCCTTTAAAGCTGCCCCCTTCTTATTCTTCCCCTCTCCCCCTCCTCACTCCTCTGCGCCGCCGCCCTCCCTGCCGCCCCTCCCTGCTCTGTGGCCCTCCTAGCCGCCCCTTTCCATGCCACGGCCCACCCCGCCGCCCTTCCCTCCGACGTTGGCTGCGTGGCGCGGAATGTAGGGGAGCCCGATGGCCATGCTGCTGCAGCCGTTGATGCTGTCGCTAATGGGTGTCATCCTCGCGCTCTCCTGCGCCAACACGTCGCAGAATGCAGTCAATGCACGGTGTGTGATAAGTTGTCTCTCCTGTGAATTATTGCATGCATGCAAATTGGTTAATTGACTTCTCAATTTCTATCGGGCTTCAGTTTTGAGGTGGAGTGTGAAGTCAAGTTCAGAACAGATGAACTCCTGAAGAGGATTGCAGCTTGATTTCAGAAGATATGTTTAGGATCATTATATTAGTTGTACACTGCCGATTGAATTAATTATGAGGTGTTTTAGTCTGCAATTGTCACCTTGATTTATTTCAGGTTTTCCTTTTATTTTGTAAGTGTAACACGCACACACACACGAATGAATTGTACAGAGGAAACAGAGCTGCATTGAAACCATTTTGTATAGTTTGAGAAGCTAGCTGACCACGCTTCTCAGTCCCAAATTTACCGAGTGTATGTCTAGTCCATTCTCCATTAAAGCTCCAGAAGCCTTCATATATTGTGGCATGACCGGATTGTGTACATTTTTGAAGTCTTTCATGTGTGTTCTTTTCGGGCGTGAGCTAGCAAGGTGATGCATTTGGTTTGTTGCTTATTTGTTTGCTGAGTGTTTATACTTGGCAAACCGACTATTATGGCCTGATGCCGTTATGTCACTTTTATTTGCCGAGTGGCAAACATGTTTGTTAAGTGCGTGATAGAATACGCTCGGTAAACAGCTGTTCGCCGACACTGTATACGCCGAGTGGAGTTTGCCGAGTGTTTTCGGGGCTTCGCTGTGTGCTGAGGGCACACGTAAAATCCTGATTTCCCATAGTGTATGTTTAGAAAAACAATAAATTAAAGATATGTAACGGGGATTATGTTGATGTCTAAAGACACGTCCTTACAAGCACAAAGAGAGAGCGAGAGAGAGCAACCGAAATTCAAGTAATTTTGAGTACTTTTATAGTTGGATGTTCAATATCTCAATTCATTGTTGTTGATATTTGAATTCATACAAGGAATGCATGCAGTTGTGAGGTGAATTTAATTAGTGAGGTGCTACTATTGCATTGCACAAAAGGTTGTAGACTGGATGGTAGTATTTTAGCTAAAATATAATGGGACCATGACAATGTTTGAGCTAAAATGCAACATAGCAAAATTAAGTGCAAACTAAATTAATGTGCTTGATCGGTTCTTAATTCAATAGAATATGTGAATTGTAGTTACTAGCTTGCAATGGGTGGTGGAGGTGATTCCTTTGTGCACGACGATGTCAATGCATATTCCTTGTCAATTCTTGTCGAAGACTTTGGTAATTCAACCAATGGTGCAAAAGAAAGTACCAAACGAAATCGAGCAACTATACTCACCAGGAAGACATCTGAATATCTGACACTGTAGAAATTCAGTGGAGTATTGGTGGCTTTAGCGTACGACATGTTATTTGTTATTTGAGGTTAATAATAAGGTCCGTTTAGTTGCTTGGATGAGGTTAGATGGGATCATGCCATCTAGTTTGAGTGCCGTTTGGTTTGTGGACAGGCTAGCTAGCACCATCTAGCTAGAAGAAATATTCCCTCTAGATGCTAAACAATCCTATTCTATTTTTTTTTATGAACTCATTCATCCTCTCTTGTAAGACTATCTCATCCCATCCATGCTCGTGTACTTCTATCCAAACAAAAAATGGATCGTCCCATCCCATCCAATCAAATAAAAATCTGGATTATTCCATCTAATCAAAAACTAAATAGAATCATCTCATCCATCCTTCCCTGCAACCAAACGCTAAAAGCCGTGTACGGAGACGTTGCAGGTTTTTCACGTGGTTGGCCACCATGCCCAAGGTTGTTGTCTCCACATAGGGATGGATATGGATGTCAAAATATCCAAATTATTCATATTCATATTCAATAAATTATAAATATAGATATTCGTATTTGTATTCGAATTAAACGTGGACGATAAACGGAAACATCTGAATTCGTTTAATAAATATGGATATAGAAACGGATATCTAAATTTCTACTGAATGTGGATATGAAAATGGATACATCCGTATCTGTTTTAGGATTTCACACAGATCAGACTTTTAGGAACTCAGGATGACATGGCATCACTATATTAATATGTGTGGTTTATTTATTTTTTATGTAATTATGAACTATTTAAGTCAGTGAGAGTTTTCTAGCAGTACAAGACAGTAAGTTATTTGTAACTTTATTTGAGCTTAAAAATTTTTCTACGCTCAATATACAACATAACTTATTTCATGTAAAAAATTTACATTTTTTAGGTCCGTTTGCTATTTTTAATTCATTAATTGTGTTTCTAGGATTTAAATTGAAATATGTGAAATTTGAACTGTAAGTGCCTGAAATAATACACCAAAATTTATAGAAAAATCATATTCATGTTTTTGAGTCTATTTTTAGTTCTTATCCACTAAATTGAAAGAAATTTTGAAAAAAATCTAGGTTACAACACTCGATCGATAATGTGGAGCTTAATGGTTTTTTAATTTAAAAAAAACTAAATGAACTATGAAAAACACTAGACTTGTTATGATGTTATGATATGATATGTAGTGCTGTGATAAAAATTTAAAAATATTTTAAAAAAGTTGTCACGTAGGATGTTAAGAAACCAGAGATTTTCCGAGGAGGAATTAGGGTTTAGAGAAGAAATGGGTTAGGGTTGAAAACAAATCGATGGTTAAATTTTTGTTTGAACTTGAAACTTTTTTTTACAATCAAAATACAACATAACTTATTCTATGTAAAAATTTGATATTTTTCTGGGTCAATTTATTATTTTTAATTCATTAAGCGTGTTTCTAGGATTTAAATTGAAATAGGTGAAATTTGAACTGCAAGTGCCTAAAATAATGAACCAAAATTTATAGAAAAATCATATTTATATTTTGAGTCCATTTGTAGGCCTTAATCACTAAATTTAAAGAAATTTTGAAAAATCTAGGTTGCGACACTCGATCGACAATGTGAAGTTTAATGATTTTTTAATTCTAAAAAAAGTAAATGAAGTCTGAAAAACACAAGACTTATCATGTTGTTATAATATAATATGTAGATGCTATGATAAAAATTAAATAATGTTTTGAGAAAGTTATCATGTAGGATATTAAGAAATCGAAGATTCTGCGAGGAGGAATTATGGTTTAGATAAGGAATGAATTAGGTTTGAAAGCAAATCAATGATTAAATTTTTGTTTGAACTTGAAACTTTTTTTACAATCAAAATACAATACAACTTATCTCATATAAAAATTTGGTATTTTTCTGGGTCAGTTTACTATTTTTAATTCATTAAGTGTGTTTCTAGGATTTATATTGAAATATGTCAAATTTGAACTGCAAGTGCATGAAATAATGAATCAAAATTTGTAGAAAAAATATATTCATATTTTTTAGTCAATTTGTAGGCCTTACCACTAAATGGAAAGAAATTTAGAAAAATATAGGTTGCGACACTCGATCAGCAACGTGGAGACTAATGATTTTTAAATTCTAAAAAAAATCAAATGAAGTCTAAAAAACACGAGACCTATCATGATATTATAATATGATACGTAGATGCTGTGATAAAAAATTTAAAATATTTAGATAAAGTTTTTTAGGCCTTACTCACTAAATTTAAAAATGTTTCACAAAATTTGTCAATAAAAAAAGGAAAAACACATTTAACAAAATTTTTAAAAAAATATATTTGTCGAGTGCTAAATCTAAGACACTCAATAAACAATTTGTGTTTGCCGACACTCAGCAAACAATTTCCGTATCTTTCGCACCCGGCGCCAAAAAATTCGTATTCGGCGCAAAAAAATTCAAGTTGAACTTAGTAAACATCTAGATTCATATTTAAATTCGAACTATTCGTTTTATATTCATATTCGAAAATGATAAATAGTAATATCCGAATTTTATCCGTAGTATCTGATCCGAATCCATAATCTCCACGGCTGATAATTTGGTCAGAGGACAGTGTGCAGTTATTATATCAGCTACCGCACAGGAGTGCCACGGTCCAATCTTCTTGGCTGCCACAAATCTCCGTCGAACCATGCATCTGGCTATTACTAGCAGCGATCCATCAGTGTGGACGGAGAGCCCGCTGCTCCGGGACGCCGGCGCCGTCGTGCTCACCGGAGCCAGCGCCCTCGCCGTGCTCCGCTTCTGGGAGGAGGTCGGCAACCGCGCCCTCTTGGACCAGGTCACTCACTCACTCACACCACCCACCCTCCTCGCACTAGCTCGATCCATCAGCTGCATGATTGCTCCGATCCCTGCTGCCGGCGCTGGCAAAATCCCCAAGCTGTTTGTTCAGACTATGTATTGCATCTCTTTCTGCAGCAGTTATGATTTTTTTGTCAACTGGTATCTCGTTGACTTTTGCTCTGCATATTCAGAAGCTTTGCAGGAAGCTTGTGCACATCACTGCTGGCTTAGTATGCTCCCTCATGTGGCCTTTGTTCAGGTAAACCAGACTAACATTTTTTTGGTCATTTCATACCAGGTGTTTCTGCCTTCCTGACAACTCTTCCTGATTGTAGTGCGGATGATCCCTGTGCTCCATTTCTCGCTGCACTTGTCATCGCATTCAACATCGTCAAGGTTACCCTGATTGGACTTGGCATTGTCAAGGATGATGGTGTCGTCAACTCGATGACCAGGCACGGAGACTGCAGGTGGTTAATTTTTCTCCCCTTTGACAAGTGAGGGAATATCACTGCAAAAAAATGGTTTTTTCCCTTAGAGATGGATTTTCACTTCATTGCAAAGCATCAAAGTTGTGTCTCTGTGCCTGATTCAGCAATGGAGGAGTAACAATTTCCATCAATTTTCCCTTTTGTTTGTAGAGAGCTTCTGAAAGGTCCACTGTACTACTCTTGTGCTTTAACTCTCACCACTGTGATTTTCTGGAGGACATCCCCTGTTTCAATCGCCGTGTTTTGCAACTTGTGTGCAGGAGACGGTATGCCGTAGCTATAAATTTCTTCCCCTGATGCTTCTTACCGAATTTTCACTGCCTCTTTGATTCATCAAGTCGAAAGTTTCACAAACCAGCTGAATTCTTATGCACTGCTTCTTTCAGGTGTAGCTGACATAGCTGGGAGGCGATTTGGGCATGCAAAGCTTCCTCACAACCCTGACAAATCTTATGCTGGATCCATTGCAATGCTCTTAGCCAGTTTCATTGCATCAATCCTGTAAGTAACAGCTAACAAGATATCTGTTATATCTGTTGGCTGAATTTGTACTGAAGCCTGGGAGCATGTTCATCTGAAACTACTGGAGTGTGTGCCAGGTTCATGTGCTACTTCCACCTCTTTGGATTTGTCGAGCAGAGCTGGACCATGGTGATGGCCTTCGGTGTGACATCACTTGCTGCTGCAGCTGTGGAGTCACTGCCGATCAGCACACGCCTGGATGACAATCTGACTGTGCCACTCGCCTCTACCCTCGTTGGCATCCTGGTTTTCTATTATGCCGGGGGCAGCATGAACGGTGACAGAAGTCACATTTCTGGAGTTGCTCAGATAATCTTGGCAGGCAGTAGTGAGTAGCCACCAGCAGAGTTGAGCAGAATATTTGATAACAAGACATGGATGGATCCAAGTGTCCTGATGATATTAGTAAACCAAAACAGTAGAGCAAAACTTTAGGAGACATGAACACACCAGAGCAGCAGGTTACAGTCCAAAATCCAAATCATCTATTTGCTGCTAGTAAATTGCTTGCTATCTATCCACTCATAAATTTTTTCACATATTACACCGGATATTTGTGACAATTTCTGCAACATTCTACTGTTTGTGATAATGTATTCTCTATTCTGCAAAAAAAAAAAATCGGTTCTTATGCTTGAGCTATTAGTTCTGTTTGGTTGATGTGAGCAAGCTACCAACCTTTTTTTTTCTGAAATGACAAGTTTGCAATGACAAGCACTGTGAGCCTCACAACAAATCATCTTCTTTCTCTCCTATCCAAATATCACTGTCAGACACTAGCTACCACACATTTTTGTGCATAGGAAACAGCCTGCCTGGCAAATCAGATTGCTTCCAAGGCTGCAAGGCACAAGCTGCTCGTGTCTGATTAACATGTTTTCCTCTGTCAGCATATGTAAATTTTGTCAGCTGTTAGTGTCACACTGTTGGCAAACAAGAGATAAACTTGACTTATAATTCTGCTCATCTGAATTTCTCACTGGAGCTCTTGTTGAAATTCAGCCAATGGCCAAGCAGGGAAAAGAAAGGATAAAACTCGCAGCCATTCAGAACATGTAAGTACATGTTTATTCTCCACTGTCAAGTTGCGATCCGCTATTTTTTTTTTGTTTTTATTAGTTCTGTTCAACAGTTGTGATCCAGAGGGATAACGAAGAGGAGGAGAAAAGAGGTTAAAACAATCAGCGGCATAATCAGATGACATTGGAGAGCTACACAAGCAGCTCAAGATCAATACGGTGGAGATCGACATGCTCAACGTCACCATCAACTTTTTTTCCACCGAACTGGCAAAATACCAACCAAATTTTATTAAGATTAAGAGAAAAATATAAAAGTTAGACAACAAATATAGTTGTTGCACTACAAACTGGACCTAACAAATAGAAAAATCATGTTACCGCGTCAAAATGACTAGATAAAAAAACAGCAAAACTATAAAGAAGTATTTACTTCACAAAAAGATATCACAACATTTATCTCCGACATCAGGCTGAGAGGCTAGATATCTAACGAGTAAAGTAGAGCGTCACAACAGGAGAGAGTGGGCATCGTCGGGGTGGTCTCCTGACACGACAGCAATGCTAGGCTCGGGGAATTCGACTGCGACGAGGCAAGAGAGGCGGTGTGCAGGAAAAGAAGCATCAACACGGTTGTTAGACATGGCATCGCTCTCATAGTGTTACCTAGCTAACCCTAGTTGATAAAGATGGATTTATCATATCTTTACGTTTCCTTTTATACTGGTCCCGCAAGATGTCCCGTCTCTCTTCCACGCAACCGTTCGTAGTGGAGTACGTGTGATGGTCTATGGGTATGGGCATCAGATAACAAACCAAAACAAAGAACTTAATGCAATGCATGGGTATGGGCATCAGATAACAAACCAAAACAAAGAACTTAATACAATGCAAAGCGGACGGACAGGCAGATCATGCATGATCTTATGTTGGCGGGAAAATTGCTCTCATGCCACAAAGTTGATAGCCATACTCCCTTTTACCCCAAAGTTTATTGGCTTTGTAAAATTGCCACAAGGCTCATTGCCATACTTGCTGATTTGCCACATTTGAATTTTTAGCCTACTAAATACCTGATTTACCCTTCTTCCTCCTCTCATCTTCTTCTCTGAGCTTTCCCTCCCAGAAATTGTGCCGACAAGGGAGCAATGGAGGGGGGCTTAGATGGGAGGCAGAGCGCGTCAGCCAAGTTTTTCGTAGTAGAAGATGAGCGGGGAGACGAGGTCAGGCTAGAGGGTGTCAGAGGGGAGATCGAGTCACGTGAAGTCGAAGAGGCCAAGGGCACAGAGCGCTGCCTCTTGCAGCAACCCATCCGGCGCGAGGAGGTGCGGTGGCGGCGACAGGGGTGGAGGCAGAGCTATGCGCGGAGGTGCGCCAGACACTGCTCCATAGCGGCCCGGAGCTTCTCGGTGGGGGGCCTCTTTAGCTTGCCGCCAGCGGAGGGCTTCCACGGCAGCATGTCCGGATCAGGCTTTGCGGCGGTGGCGGCAACAGTGGAAGATGATTCATGCGGGGTTTGGGAATAAAGGGGATCGGCGAGAGGAGAAAGAAGAAGGGAAGGGTAAATCAGGTATTTGGTAGGCTAAAAAATTAAATGTGGCAAATCAGCGAGTATGGTAATGAACTTTGTAGCAATTTTATAAAGTCAATAAACTTTGGGACAAAAGAGAGTATGGCTATCAACTTTGTGGCATAAGAGCAATTTTTCCGGTGGAAGTTGGAAAATGACAGCCTTTGCATCATCCTGCAACGAGACTTGCCTTGCCTGCATGACTCCTTTGCATCCTGCAACGAGACTTTGCCTTGCCTGCATGACTCCTTCAGACTTGCCTTACGGCTTACCTGGATGAGTTTCTTCTGTAGCACAGAGATCGTGGGACAGAAGGAAGCATCAGCTGCAGGACGGCGTCGAGCGTGTGGTGCCGTGGCCAAGAGAGAGCTGGAGGCAGCAAGGAACAAGATCAAAGAGCTGCAGATGGAGGCAAACCAGACGAAAGGGCAGCGGATGATTTAGCTACTAACAAACTGTCAAATGATTTTTCTGAATGTTAGTAATTGGCGAAATGGTACATTGGTCCGTATGTTAACATGTATTTCCATGCATACATGCTCACAACTAATATATTTAAATAAAATAGCAAACCGATTTGTATAGGAATACGCAGGTACAAATGGAAAATGAAAATAAATAAATTTATAATGTTCTTATAAATAATGATCCAAGAAATCCAGATCAAAAAATCCTACATTTGGAGCAATCGGATATTTAGTTAAACAATTTAGTTTTTATTTAAAAAAAATTAAACAGTTTTATTATAGTATACAAAACTTCATATCAATATAAATCTCGGAGTTATAACGAGAGCTACCAAACCGGCCCTGAGGCAGCCAGCCGAAGCAGCTCTTAAACCCCTCCGCCTCCGCATCGGCATCGTCGCCGACGAGCTGAGGATTCCAAGCGATGCCGAAGAAATCCAAGCGCAATCGCCCAGGTAACTGCCCTGTCCCATCCAATTCATACATTCGGCTGCGCGTCCTTGCTTCTTTCTCGCCTGTACTCTTCCGTCGATCTGATTCTCATCTCGCTCACCGCTTCCGATCTTATGCAATATGTGTGTATGTGATAGGTCCAGTCGTGGAGAATCGTAATCTTTCGTTTGCGCTTAATCGTTTGACTCGCCAATAGCCCAATATTAATCTGCATTCTGCAAAGCTCTGTGCTCTGCCCGTTTCTCAAGGCCAAGCGAGATCCAAAACTGTTTTTCCCCTACTAGATTATCACTTGTTCTGCATTTTTCTGCACAAATTCATCTTCTTTCGTAATAGCAATCAACAACTAGCTATCATGTGTGTATGCGTGTTCATGGTTTGTAGTTTCAGAAACCAAACTAGAAAGATCATGTTTATCCAGATTTCTACTAGGTTACCAATGACAATACTAAGCCCTTTGGTGATTTTGGAAATCAAAAGTAGTACTATTTATAATAGTAACTTGTGGAAATTAAAAGCACTTTGCCATGAAAAGTTGCATTGCCATATCTTGATACACCCAAAGTAAAATATTCATTTCAATATTTCATTATAATATCTACTCTTTGTGATAAATAGGCACTTCTTCATACAATATAGTTTACCAAATTAAGAACTTGATGGTCTCTCAGGTAGAGACAATATATAGCTTTTCACTGATGAACTTAAATTAACTTCTTGTATCCTTCATGTGTGTTCATTTTTTGGGCATATTTATATGTATATACAGAGCTTA
>KE370961.1:80212-91901 GCA_000418225.1 Zizania latifolia
AGCTCGTGCCCTCCCCCACACACAGCTCCAACGATTTCCCGTTATCACGTGTGGCTGACAGCGAGCTCCTCACCCGCGCCAACAAACACTGGTCCACCACTAGTGAGTACCAGCCACTTCCTTTCCCGTCCACTGGCTAATGACAGCCTTGGCATCCTCACCAGCGCAGTAGCGCACCATCCATGGCACGCGCAGAAATGACTTTGTCACCGGCCATGGCCACCTCGCCCACATGTGGAAGCTGCAGTGCCTTGACCTCTCATGGGCCATGATGGCTGGCATGACTTCCCTCTTCCGTGCAGTAGCCACAGCCTCCTGCCCATCAACATGTCGCCTGTGTGCGGTTACAAAGCCAGAAAGGTTGCCAGCATTCCTTTTGTTTTTTATTTTCCTGTGATTTTTCTCATGCATGGTTGGTTCCAGAATTCAAGGGCAATTTTGTCCAGAAGATAAACAAACACGTTTGCCATGACGGCTTCAGCTGTAATTAATGGAGTAGTGGCAAATTTGCAACTTACAATCGCAAAACAATGTCATCATAGCGATTAGGCGAAAAGCAGTGGCAGAATGACAATTACAGCAAACCCTTGTGACATTTGTCCAATTGGCTCAAAAAGAAAAGGTTAAACAGAAACTGAATAAATACCTGGACAACAATTTGAAGATTTCCTCTTAGATTCACCAGCAGAAGGTCCTTCATGCACTCCAGTGCCCACTCTCTTGAGAGGGTCCCAAAGAATTCAACAAGAGCCTGTGCGATAATGGTGTTAATGGACCAGCCAGTAATATACTGGTAGCCAAACATGACTTAAAGAGTTAAGAGAACAAACCTGTGGCTCAATGACATGGGTATTCACCATGACACGCTTGATATCTGGTAACTCTGTGTAATGCTGCATCACAATATATGATTAATTATGTGGAGAGGAAAAGAGAACAGATCAACAAAACTATGCAAAGATAATAACCTGTAGAGCTCGCAAGTACAAGCCAGCCTTTTCACAAAGCTGAGCAATACGGGGGCGGTCATAATGGCTAAACATACCATTAGCAAGGATGGCATCAGCAACATTTGGGTAAGTCACCAAGTTGATCTCCAAAACCTATAATGAATTTAAACAGAAGAAACTGAGTGACAACAATGTACAAGTTATAGGTAAACAAATTAGGTAAAAAAGGAATGCTAACCTTGGTTTGAAGAAAAGCATGTTCTGGCAAATTTGGCTTCAAAACATCCAACAGAAAAGCGGTTGCCTCTCGTATCATATTTCTCTGTCAACAATGGACATGTAAGGCAAGACAACCAAATCTCATAGTAAAAATGGCAAAGAATATTACAAAGTGACTATGCATTGAAGTGAATAAAAGGATACCTGAAGGAAGAGATCAGTTATAGTGTTGTAATCAACTGGACAGCCCCCCTCCATTTGTGACATCATGAGAGCAAAGTTGACAGCTCCCTGGTCACACGGATATATGGTAAACACTTTTTCAAGTAAAAAACAAAGAACCTCACAACAAAGCGCAAAGTGCTTCATCATAGCCTGATTTAGCTTAACCAATCCATTACCTGTGGATCCGTGCGTAAAATGGTCTGAAGGAGGAACAGGTAATCAGGAGTGTATCCAACCTGGAACAGCAAATGCATTAGTCAACAGTTCACATCAAAGCTGAACTCTTACAGCTGAAAATAAGAATTCAACAGTAGCGAAGAAATATACCTGCTTTGAATATATAAGGATCTTATCAAACTCCCTTCTTTCAGCAAAAGCAGCAACAACTTTAGGGGTTGCCCTAGCTTTTATGTATATTTTCAGAGCGAGATCATTGTCCACAGTCTACACCAAAGAGTAGGAGTACCAATTAATGAACAATCCAGACAGTCAAACAACAGTGTGACAAAAAATTGTAAAAACATAATGGATATATGCAATTAACAAACACAGCACAACACCCATCTTACCTTGACTAGATCTCCTAATTCTTCACTGCACTCCAACTTGTCTTCAGCCAACCAATTTTCCAGAAGGTTCTTTTTGTTCTGATTGACAACAAGTCGAGATAGCTCAAGAGACTCGTAAGCATTGAGCTTGCCTCGAGTTAGCAATGTACCAAAGTACTGCAAGAGTGGAGGTGTTTGACCAGCTTGAACAGGAACACTCTGCATTTAAATCATAAAAATGACAAGTTAGTTAAGCCGAAGAGCCCAAACCTTAAGAAGAATTCGTGTATAGTACAAATAACAGGAAAGTAAATGAAAAGAATAATGGTAATACTTTCATTATGATTGTAATGTTTATCCAATTGAACTTCACAAAAGTAATAGCAAGTTATTAACAAGAGTCATTAAAAAGCAAACCAAAAAATATGTTTTTTATTTACAAAACCCCATGGTTTTATCAATAATTTAGCATAGCAGTCACATTGATGAAATTGCTATGGTAAAAGTCAGACTAATCTTTATTCTATATGCCAGCATAGAAAACATGCTTTATAATCCAGTAAATAACATTACCGCAGCTACAAAGGATGTGAAAGCTGTGAAAATGAGGTAAATAAACATTAATAGCTTTGTGGCCAAGACCAGAAACGCACCTGGAATTTTGCTACAGTCTCAGGAGTTCGAAGAAGACCTTGAGGAGATTCTGCAGCCAGCTCAGCTGCTTCCTTATATTTTGTTTGTGCGAACAATTCCTGAAACCTTTGCACAACCTGCAATATAATAAAATATTAAAAATATTTTTTAGTGTTTACAATTTAAACTTGAACCTTGATTAATTGCTCCTATTGGGTTTCAACTCTAGCCTACCCCAACTTGTTTAGGATTGAAAGGCTTTGTTGTTGGTGATGATGATGATGTTGTTGTACAATTTAAACTCAGATAGGAAAAGGAACACTCCAAAACCAAAGAGCAGACTTTTACAATAGGTGTAGACTCTGCAACACTAACATTTGCATGATGCACATGTGGCATTTGTGATACATGAAGTACCCAATGTACAAGTAATAGGCACTCTAGTGCCAGTGGCTTAGACAGTATGATTACAATTTACAAGAATGCAGGCAGAAGACATGATATTTTTTACTACAAGCTACAGCCTAGAAGTATGATAAGAGGTGGTAAGACAAGAATTCTACAAGATACAAGTGCTCAATCAACAAGAACACGAGTGGGGATTTGAAAATTCATAGACATTTTTGGAAACACCATTAGAACATCATGAACTTAGTAACACAAAGTTCAACAGTGTATCAAGGAAAAGTAGTTCACATAATATAGGTGCAGGTAAATTGAAACTGTAACAACATCATCCACAAAACTCAAAAGCATGGAAATAATGGAACTTACTAAGTTCTCTGCCCCAGGAAGATTAGCTCTTTTGGCAAGATTTACAGCCAGCTCGAGATTATTTAACTGTATGGATCAAAATGTGTTAAAATTTGAAGGAATTATCACATAATAGCATATGCATAAGCCAAGTAACTGAAATGCAGGGCATCATACTTGACTGCTGACAAAAGGCACGATGGTTGCATCGTTAACCGTGGCATGCAAAACCTGTCCTCTCCTATTGATGGCATAAAATCCACCAGTTGTAGAAGACTCTGCTGTCAAGAATATAGGATCTGGACTAATTCTATTTCTATAGACTGCTGCAGCTGTTTCCAAGTCATATACAAACAAAAGGCCAAGCTTTGTAATTACATAGATAAGGCCATACTTCTGAGAGATCTGTAATCAACAGAAGATTAAAAAATTAGATTTATAATGATATATAACAGGTTATACTTCCTTTGGGGCCTAAAATATTCACCTGCATGGCTACAGGAAAATCATCCTGAAAATCTGGGGGGAAGAAGAGATCAGCTTGCTTCTTGGAAAACCCTGGTTTCCCTGAAATAAATGATTGACAAGAGTGAGAAGGCGAATGATTTATCCACAAATATTAAATGCTGTTAATGACCTACAAGAAGAGGTATGGAGTGAAATATAGAAGCATTTACATAAGTCATCCTAGTTATTTCAAGTTTTCTGTGCTAGAAACTTAAATACAAAACAATAAAAAATAAACGCTGAGGCTTTTAAACACAGACCTGGCTGGGCACCCAATTCAATAACATGCAACTTAGAAGTAATCTGCCCAGCATTAGTTGTCTTTGAGGCAAAACAGATTAGAGTTGATGGGTTCTCATTGCCAACAACCTAAGCAAGGAAAAAAACAAGAAAAGTTGGCTAACTAGGACAAAAAAGAAAATAACGAGCACAAAATAACTGAGCAGTACCTTAAACGATGCAAAAGATGCTGCATGGGCTTCAAGTGCCTGGCTACGCTGCTGATCCACAGAAAAAAGTTGCATATTTCCCTTCACCAGTTGTGGCCTCTGATAGGTGGGGCATGCCAATGTTAGAAGGACATATAACAAGGTAGCAACATACTTCGCATAAACAGTGCTTGGAATAATAAAAGGCATAGAAGAAGCAATTGAAGGAAGAGAAACAAAAGGAATTTCAATATTTACAACACGATGAATTATAAAAACACCATTGCAGTTTGTTATTATGACATTTATTACAAGCGTACCTCTGGAGCACCAGGCGCAATTCCAATGAGCACAAGCCACTTCTCAGATGGATCACACCGATAGTTGATAATCTGGTTGTTGGCCAAATTAGCTGTCCTATCAAACATCTTGATCGGTTCAGAATCTCCTGCATTACAACAAATACATGAAATAATTGATTGATTTGTATACATAGCATCCAAATAATGCAAAGCAGGAAAAAATAATTGAACAAAAGTACTGATTTCCCGATCAGTAACCTTCAATTGACCAGTGATAAACTGATGTTTGTGTTACCAAACCCAACAACTTTGGGGTGATCCATTTCCAGAACACAACCTGTGATTGTATAAAGAAAGAAAAAACATATAAGATAATACATCAAGTAAGATTATAGGTTACCACTTAAATAAAAAGGATCATGCATACTTTGGTAAGACAGTAAGACTTCAAAAAAATTACCTGCTCAGGCATCTGATGGGACTTTATTTTTGTTTTAGCTTCAATGTTGAAGATCTGCAGGTGGTCCTGTGTTGTTCCAGGTATTTGGGCTGCAAAATTCATCAATAAAAAAAGTTAAACAGCTGGTAAAGTTACAACTCACAATATATCACTCTGTACTTTTATGTAAGAAACTATTTAGCAAGCCAGACACCATGCTGTCAATGTATAGACTACATATTTTCAAACTAAATGGATAATGTCAGACAACACTAGTAACGGTAAAAGTTAGAATGTTTCTTGCCGGTATGTATCCAATCTGAAGCAAGCGAACACTATACATACAAAAGCATCAATGATAACCAAATCATCACTTCGGTATGAAACACTATAAGGAGTGAACAATTGCATGGACAAGGATACACTTTAAACATCAACTGCATGACTAGATGATCTGTAAGACATGGATTCAATGGGAAGAACAATATACAATGTGATTGCAATATCATGTAAGACCAGTCTAAGGAAAAAACTAAGCTCAACTTATGGGAGACTAAGTTGTGGCCATGGTTAGCAAATATCAGCAAAATAGAAATGATGGTAAATCCTAGTCACTAGCAAGAACATAGAAACTCTGATCTCACTGCAGGACCAGTAACCAGCTACTATACGTAAGTACACAGTATGCTAGGAGTAAGAAGCATGAGAGTCTGAAAAACTGCTGGTTACTCCGAAGCAAGTATTCTTGAAGTTCTAAAATGCACTTCTGATCGAAATCCATCATGATTTTTTTATATAGTAGATCGCAATGTTAGCTTGCCCCTCCTTAACATATTGCTACAGGAAATTAGACATGTGCACAAAATTATACTGGTGAACCACCATTAGCATGCACATCCCTCACAAATCGAACAAGATGAAGCATACGGTGACAAGAGCAGTATGTTTCCAGCTATGGTAGGATCGCAAAAGGAATGTGTTGAAGTAGCAGATCCCAATCTAAAGTTGGCTCCCTCAATTGAGCAAATAGATAGCAGGCCCCGGACTAGGCAAAGAAGCGTAGATCGGCGCCGTCGCTAGACCGCGGTGGCAACAGAAGCAGGTAGATCTAGGGGTGCGGGGGGCAAAAATGGTACCTTTGAGAGCGAGGATGCGGGTGTTGGGGTTCATGAGAGCGGAGTCGGCGGTGATGGGCCGGCGGAGAGGCTGCATGGGCATGGCCATGTCGATGATGACGACGCTGTTCTGCGGCGAGGTCTCGCGGACGCAGATGTACTTGTCCGACTCCATGGTGACGTGGGTGAAGGTGACGAACTGGGGCGCGATCCCCAGGCTGGTGAGCTGCATCGGTCAGCCATTAGTCCGCCGCCAGGGACGAGGAAGATCTCGCAGCAGCAGCAGCAGCGGCGGCGGCGGGTGGGAGAAAGAGAGATACCGTGAGCGCCTCGCGCATGGCGATCGGGGCGTTGGCCGCCGCCATCGCGGTGAGACGAGATCCCGCTGGCGTCCAGACGACGGAAGAAGGTTTAGGAGGAGGAGGAGAGAGATCGGATCTGAGCACCACCACTCCACCACTGCAGGGCAATCTCTGGCAATTTAGCGTCTTTGGTTTGGAGATGCTTCTTTTGCACATTGCCCCTCCACCTTCTCCTTATTTCCACTCTCATTCATAAACCTATTTCTCATTTTCTCCTCTTCATTTATTCGCCAAATCTCCTCATCACTGCATCACACATTCCTAATTGTTTTAAAATAGAAAATTTTGATTATATATCCTTCATTTAGATAAAAATTAAGGATTTATCCTCTGACCAATATGTCATTGACCTGAGATAATCTACATATCAGTGAGATGAGGAGAATAAATTATCAATTTTTCATCTAAAGGAAGGGTATATGATCCGATCTCTCTTTAAAATGTGTTAAAATGTGGGTTACACATTCCACCTAGCCACATTTATTTTTATTTTCAAAAAAATAAAAACTAAATTTACACCTATAGCCTCAACTCTTACTATCTCTACATACGCCTAATTGACCTCATCACACAATCTTTGGTTCTAAACCCTCTAATATACATACATACACTCAGCTTATGCTACGGAACGTAGAAAATTTACATGAAGTAGTTTAAACACCGTAAAATTCTTCCAGATTTCTTATGTTTCAAATGAGGCTTTCACTATCTTGTTTCATTGAAAAAGCTAACAGCCCCGAGAAATTAAATCAAATGCAGTTTTTCTGCTCCATTCCCTTCATTAATACCAATAAAAGTTAAGTAGTTTACCGTTTAAAACTTTTTTGGAATGCAAGAATGTCTTTGCAATTTTATGTGAAATTCCTATTCCTCCACTCCAGGGCCTTAATTATGCCCTTATAAGGGATTATTTATCATTTCATATAAAAAGATTATGCGAACATATGTTGTTCATTGACACAATTCTTTTGCCTAGTAACTACATAGCCATGGCACGTTGGGTAGTGTAATTAAATGTGCAACCAAAAGTCTTAAGCTGTCATTAGGGGTATAATTTGCAAAATCTACATCGAAGGGTATTCCACTGCAAAAGTACATGGGATTTGGGTGGTATTCGGCTGTATAGCACAACAGGAGCTTGAATTGTGCACCGACATATTGGTTGGCCTCTTCCCTTTCCTTGGCTAGCATTTAGCATCAGTGAACTTAATTAGATCTGATTGCACTTAGCAGTTGGTGCAGCATGAGGTGAAGCCGAGCTGTTAAGCCCCATGTGAGAAAAAGGTATAATATGATCTGGAAAGAAATGTGCATGCATGCTGTGAGGAGCTAGATAGGTAGATAAATTAAGATGCATCTGGAGAGGAGTTAGTTTGGATTATACAGGATACAGACTACATGCATTCTACCAAATTAACTAGGTAGTTAGAAATTAATAGATTTGCTAAGTTTGCTTGTTTCTTGAACTTGTTGTAGTTCTGTAATTTCATTCGTGCTGAAGACTTCCCTAGATACATAAAAATTAGTTTTTTTCTGTTTCTAAATATTATAGATCTGAAATCATATGAAATGTAGTTCAGGTTTAATCTTAATAACCTTTCTGTAATCTGAGAGTAGTAGTCACAAATGCTAGGGCATGGAAACATGTGAAAGCAAATCAAACAATTATTTGGCTTATACAGTTGTACCTAGAGATTAGTGTTTTCAGAATCACTGTGCCCCCTTTATATATATGCCTGGCAGCTATTTCCAGAGTTCAGAGCGCTGTTTGCTCAACTGCTTAGCTCAAAACTAATTTACAATACAATTGAACGATTTTACATGCCATCAGCAAACAGCCCACTCCATCCTTCTTCTCTAACTTGATTTTCACCAAACTACCAAAAAATTGAATTTTGATGATACATTTCCTATATATGGAAGGCCAAAAAAACAATGCCCCCTGCTTGTTTGTCATTGGGGAGGGAGAGAGGGAATTGGGGAGGATTTGGAGAGGATCCTGGTGTAGAGTATCTGGTTCCAGACGTCTGGCACGCCGGGAAGGCACCAATGGATGCAGTCAGCGAACTTGTCAGGGTCGGCCTTCTGCTTGGGCGTCAACAGTTTACCCTGCCGGATGGAATACACAGATGTGTGGGCGTCCTTCCTGTAATCTGACATTCTCGTGATGTCGATCGTCGTCACCGGAACTTTCTTCATCGTTTTAGCCACATTTGCTACCAGATCGTACATCCGCATGTCATGGTTGAGGTCCAGTGGCTCCGTGTAGTTGAGCACTGGGAGCGTCTCCTTTGCGCATTTGATCCCTTTTGGGTTCCCCCATTTCTCTGGGCTGTTTTTAACACAGAATCACCAAAAGGAAAAAAATTGATTCAGCAATGCATAAAGAGAGAGATGCATGTACCATCATGATAACTCATAAATCATAATTCAAGAGCATATATGATTAGTCCAATACAACAATAAACAAAGGCTGGTTTTTTTGCTAAGACAATTGTTTTGAATTATATCCTTAAAATCAGAATGTAAATGTCCCAACATGTGAATGAAGCAACATGATTTATAAGCATTTATGGTCAGATCATTTGCAGCTCTACATATGTATAACTGGTGTGAAATAAAATATTAAAATCAATGCCAAAGAAGCAGCAAATGATGCCTGCTTTCTCTCATGCTTCCTGGGACATACCAATGTGAAAGGCGTAGGGTCAGAATGTCAGATAGAGATGAAGCATTACAATTGTTTGACACCGACACTAACTTTACATATTACAGTACTAGTTTACTACTTTGCTTTGCACAGGCCATGAGGCACAAGGCTCATAGCAGCCTCACACAGTATCTAGTATATTTTAAAATGCCTTAGCAATGCCATCTAGACAGAGCACGAGTACGAAGCTCACTGCAATGCACAGCTATGTAGATGATGGAGCCATATGTAATTGGTAAATGGTGATGGCAGCATCAATGTTGAGTCCAATGCCACCTCTACTGAATTTACTAATTACCGTTACTAACAATGTTTCTACATCAAAGAGCATATATGAGAGTTTAATGTGTTTTATTGTTTACTGTCAAATCTACTACTACTACTACTACTACAATTTCTTTCTCTGGCTGGTCCAGGCATCATTGATATTAGATATCTCATTGATTTTTGTAAATTCTCCTAGTAAAAGCATCATGGTTTTGTTGTACGCACACCCAATTTTTTTGCCATGTACCAACCTTACTTAAAAGATCACAAATCACAGAATAAACTTTCCACAACGACATGATATGTATAAAAAAAAGACATTTTCAGGAGCAGAATAAGGTCATTTTTACATTGTGTTTAGTTTTGCAGATCATAATTCTTAACAGTAGGGAAACTTTTCTTTTCTGGTAAAATACAATATTGAGATTTTCTGCAAGAGTGTGATTTGTGTGATTGTGTATGTGGGTACGGTGGCTATGAACACCATGCTTTTTGCTTTTTGCAGATAATGGTGAACATTTTCATGGAGAATGCAGCATTTTGTAACATTCTGTCCCATCATATTTGGTGAAAATTTCTTTGCCAAAATGGACCACATTTAATAGGAAGTGCAGTTTCCATTTGAAATTTGATTTTTGGTATGAAATATGACCTGGACTGTGGCGATAAGTGCCTTCACCCACAAGCACAGAAACATTTTTTTAAAAAATAAATAAATTGTGGAAACTCACTAAAAGAATCACCAAGAGTGCACTCCCAGTCTATATCTAACTATCTAAGGCAACTATATACAATAAGAACCAAACAAATTTCCTGGTGGATCAGCCTCATATATTGAAAGAGAAAAGGAACATTTGGTACACCAACAGAAGGACTGTTTCACATGGAGAGTGCACAGTTTTTATGGAATGGTGTGACTTCTTGTGCTTCACAAGCAACATGCATGCTAAGCTGTTTTTTCTTTCAACAACAACAACAATAACACAAGCTAGATTTCAACCTGTCAACACTCAAACATCATAAAGAAAAGAAAAAAAGAGACCCCACTGTACTCCAATTGGTAAGTTTTCTATATCAGGAGAACCACATGACACCAGAAATGATATTAGTGAGTCCAAACTTAATATTTTTAAATTAGTTTCCTTGCTCTTTAAAAGCATTTGGAGATACTTTATGTAAACAAAGAGGAATGGAGGATGTTGATTCAGTAAGTTCATAGCACCAAACCTTCTGATCGCAGACATTGGTATGTTCTACAGTAAGTGTATAGCAAATTAGTACCATGTTTTCTGATGCACTGACTGACATGAAGGTGGGATCATTCCAAGACCTAATAGTGAAGTATGGAAAATGAAAGGTAAATTGTACATTTGGATTTAACATGTTGACTAATAGAAAACCCCCCAAAAGTTAGCCCAGTTTGTTCCTTGTGGACAATGACATTGTGCCCTGCAGACTGGAACATGCAAACCTAACAATTTTCTGGTGGACAATGACGTTGTGCCCTGCAGACTTCTCTAGAACGTCATTTGGACTCAACAGACCACTTTATGAGAACTAGGTAAGGTGTCCTATTGAACCACAACATTAAAGATTACATCATAAGCAAACCTAATTTCTCCAAAGTCCTGGAGGAACTAATTGATGGCCATAAGGGAACCGCCATTGCTCGTACTAGAGAGAGACAATGAGAAAACAGAAATGCAAGACAAGTTCACCTGATGTGAAGAGGAGAAATTGTCATGAAGAACACAGATGTCCTGGCCGGATCGACATTCTCGTCCAGCCAGTCTGACCACGTCTTGAACACCCGGCCATACGCTTCGATCCTCGGCACCTCATCGTGCTCCGACCAATACCTTGAATCTGGCCTCCTGCAAAAAATTCAAGAAAGAAAATTTAACATAAGAATTCCAGCTTAGCTGAAGCAAGTAAGTGAGTAACCCCCACCAATGCTGCAATGCAGGGAAAATTGACAAATAATATGTGGTGGGCACATAGACAAGACCTGACTTTCATGTCGGCGGTGTTCATCCACCAG
Source organism: Zizania latifolia (assembly GCA_000418225.1). Lineage (NCBI taxonomy): Eukaryota > Viridiplantae > Streptophyta > Magnoliopsida > Poales > Poaceae > Zizania > Zizania latifolia. The sequence continues at coordinate 91,712 of KE370961.1, forward strand.
ATGTAGGTGTTGAAGATGAGGTAGTCGACGCCCCTCCAGTACTTGGCGTGGCCCTCGATCCGGTCGGGGCGGATGATGCGGTGGTCGATGCTGTGGATCTTGGGGTTGTCGGAGTTGGACTCGACGAGGAAGGGCGCCCAGTAGAACTCGAGCGTGGCGCGGTACTCCTTGGCGTGGAAGATGGTGAGCG
>KE370962.1:0-11726 GCA_000418225.1 Zizania latifolia
ATGACGGACACCGATATCCGCGCCATCTCCGCCGTGCTCCGCGCCCGCGGGCCTTGCAACCTCCTCGTCTTCGGCCTCAGCACGGAATCCCCGCTCTGGCTGGCCCTCAACCACGGCGGCCGCACCGTCTTCCTCGACGAGAACGAGTTCTACGTCAAGTACCTCGAGCCGCGGCATCCGGGCCTCGAGGCCTACGACGTGTCCTACACCACCAAGGTCCGCGACTTCCGCGACCTCCTCGACGCGGCGCGGGCCTCGCGCGCCGCCGAGTGCCGCCCCGTCCAGAACCTCCTCTTCTCCGAGTGCCGCCTCGCCATCAACGACCTGCCCAACGAGCTCTACGACGTCGCCTGGGACATCATACTCATCGACGGGCCGTCCGGGTGGAACCCGACCTCGCCGGGCCGGATGCCGTCCATCTTCACCACCGCCGTGCTCGCGCGCACCGGCGCCACGGCCGCCAAGGGCCCCACCGACGTGCTGGTGCACGACTTCCAGTTCGAGGTGGAGCAAGTCCTCTGCAAGGAGTTCCTCTGCGACGAGAACCGCGTCGCCGGCAGCGGCACTCCATCGCTCGCCCACTTCGTCATCCGCGGTGGCGGCCCGCGCGACGCCTTCTGCTCCGGCCAAGAAAGCACGGCGGCCACCAGCCAGACACTGGAAGAGAAGACCGGCAAGTAATCTCCCCGCCAAAAATTACTAGCCTTCTCCTCCCGTCCTCCGTTTCTTCTGCTATTTTTTCCTCTCCTCCTCACTTGTTAATTATCTTCTGTTACATACATATTTGCTGTTTTTTTGGGACAATAATTGTAACAAGGTGGTAACAGAGTGTAACATCAATCGTGATGGTATCATTGCCTCAATAGAAAAAAGAAACGCAAATAGAGGTTTACAGTTCACACAATTACACAAGTAAATATGTGAAATGATCTTGAAATGGATGGCATTATTTGAGGGCGATTTGGTAAAAGATTTTGTGCTGGTAGAGTGGTAGGGATTCATGGTGGTGGTTGGATCCAATCGCTTTTCATTTCATTTCATTCCTTTTCGTCTTGGTGTGCGTTGCTGGGGGAGGTGACGATAAAGTGGATCATCTCATCCTCACCTGCTCGTCGTATTAAGGGGCACTAGTACAGCATAAGTCTGATCTGATGAACATGCTGTCCTGTTTAGGTTGAGTCATCGTCATTCTCGTCTCATCGATCATCAGATCCGAGAGAGGCGCTGTCGATCGCACTGATTAGCTGATGCGCACTCGTAACCGCGCCGTGTGCTCCCCTCGCCTCGTTAAAGTTCGCCGCCTTTTGCAGCAACGTCCGGACCGCTCACCAACTGTTGCTGGTCACGACCGGCTTCTCTGCTAATGGAGAAGAGGAAATGAGATCAGCCTGACTGCAAAGGGTAGTCATTGATTTGAGCCATCCAGATTCGATGATACGGGAGTGAGGTTTTATGGTGGTAGAACTCACTTCATAATGGTTAGAGATAGGATTTTATGACGGTTGAAACGATCTTTATACCGTCGGATCCCAGCGAGACGATTGGAATCTCGACCGTCCTCAGACGTCGGCCTCCCGGCGTTAGACGAGCTGAATGGGATCGGTAGCTTCACACGGTTTGCTGCACTGCTTCTTCACTGTGCAGCTCGCAGCTACAGGAGTCGTCTGCAACACTGCAGACAATCTGGTTCCATGAAGAACACGTCAGTAAGCCAGAAAGCCGGGCGAATTGGCATTCACGTTAGCAAAAAAAGCTCTCGAATGACTCACGTTCCATCCGGCTCGATCGATCTGCCGTAGGTCGTCAGATCAGATGGGTGCTGCAGCTGTTGCTGGCCTTTGGTGCCTTTTCTGGGGATGAGACAGAACAACCCGCGTAGGACAATTATCAATTGGATTTGGCCGCGGGGGGTACAAATCGAACGGAGCGACGTCGTTGCAGCTTGCCCCCACATGCCGGCCATCTCAAGACTTTCTTTAGGCAAATCTGGTGATATTCAACAACCACTAACCATAAGGGCTGGAAATTTGGCTCAGTTTTGAGAGCCGGCTCGAGATCAGCTCAACTTAGCTCGTAGCTAAAATTAGCCAAGTCCAATATAGAGTCTGCCTTTTGGCACGATACCAAATTGAGCCGAGTCTAAGCTAGTCGTGCGTAACAACACAATAAGCAATATAAACGACGAAGAACAGAGATCAAACATAGGAGACGAGATTTTTAACGTGGAAAACCTTCCCAAGGAGGAAGGGAAAAAATCACGGGCACCGGCAGCAAATCTTCACTATATCGGGTGAGGTTACAAACGCCGGGGATTACAACTTTTCTCATATCCCAAGACGGCGGCGTACAGGAGGTATATATAGAGATGAAAACCCTAATAGGCGACGATCCGAACCGCGGGGGGCTTCGCCCCCCGGTAACCCCCAGGCGTCCCCGGGTGCGACAGGGAAACATGATGGGCTAAGTTAGCCTTTATCTTGTAATAACTGAATTTGGATCATAAACTCAACAAACTCCACCTTGAGACAAATTCCTTCTTATAGCATAAAACGAACCTTCACTCTGAAACAACAAAGAAAATACTTTCGATGCCAAATAGCCTCTTGGGCTAAACAGTTATACCAACTAAGCTTGAGCAAAGCTCAACCTTAGCAACAGGGACTGGCTTTGTCATCATATCAGCAGGATTATCATGCGTGCTTATCTTGCATACCTTCAGCTTACCTTGCGAGACAATATCGCGAACATAATGGTATTTGACATCAATGTGTTTCGTTCTCTCATGGAACATCTGATCTTTAGTGAGACATATAGCACTTTGATTGTCACAATACAAATTGATGCAAGAATCATCTCCACAAAGCTCAGCAAACAGACCTTTCAACCAAACCGATTCTTTACATGCTTCAGCAATAGCCATATATTCTGCTTCAGTGGTAGACAGGGCAACAACGGGCTGCAATGTTGCCCTCCAACTCACAGCACAACCACCAATAGTGAACACATAACCTGTGAGAGATCTCCTCTTATCCAAATCGGCAGCAAAATTTGAATCCACGTAGCCGGTGAGTCCCTTATTAGTCTTGCCAAACTTCAAACAAGTATTTGTTGTGCCACAAAGGTACCTGAAAATCTACTAAACAGCCTTCCAATGTTCTTTACCAAGATTAGCCATGTATCTACTAACCAAACTCATAGCATATGATAAATCAGGACGAGAGCAAACCATGGCATACATCAAAGAACCAACAGCACTAGAATATGGAACTCTTGACATGTACTCAAAATCCTCATCCGTACTAGCACATTGTAAAGCTGATAATTTAAAATGAGGAGCAACAGGAGTACTAACAGACTTTGCATCATGCATGTTGAAACGATGAAGAACTTTCTTAATGTAACTTTGCTGACTAAGAAATAACAAACCAGAATTTCTATCTCTCGTAATCTCCATACCTAGAATTTTCTTAGCAGCACCAAGATCCTTCATCTCAAACTCACTACTCAACTGTTTCTGCAACGTAGTGGTTTTTTTCTTGCTCTTGGCAGCAATCAACATATAACAGCAAGTATATAGGTGATCCATCAATAAATTTAATGTACACACAACTATCAAATTCAGACCTCTTAAAACCATGTGACATCATAAAAGAATCAAACCTTTTATACCATTGACGAGGAGACTGTTTCAAACAATATAAGGACCTCTTTAATTTGCAAACATGATCCTCCTTACCCGGTACTATGAACCCTTCTGGCTGATCCATGTATATCTCCTCCTCGAGCTCTCCATGTAGAAATGCAGTCTTTACATCTAACTGCTCAAGCTCAAGATCACACATAGCAACAATACCGAAAAATGTACGAATTAAACTATACTTTACAACTGGAGAGAACACATCATTATAATCAACACCAGAAATCTGACTAAAGCCTTTTGCTACTAACCTTACCTTAAACTTTGGAGGTTCACTGGGAGATAAACCCTCCTTTCTCTTGAAGATCCATTTGCAACGGATGGCCTTCTTTTATTTAGGCAAGCGTACAACATCCCATGTGCCATTTTTTCGAGTGACTGCATCTCTTCTTGCATAGCGGAAATCCACTTCTCGCGGTCACCAGAAACAACAGCTTCAGTGTACGTAGCCGGCTCATGAATGTTCTCCACCTGTTCAGCACAACTGAAAGCATAATAAACCATATCACATTCCTCAATTAAACGTGGACGAGGTCCACAATTCCTCTTTGTTCTGCCATCTGCAAGAGACTGATTTTGTGACTGCAAAACAAGAGGTGAGTGCTGAACAATATCATGAACATCGTTATCAATAATTTCAGTTTCTTGATCATCTACGTGCTCCACCTGCACGCTAACATGTTGCTGCTGCTCATCAGAACCAACTGAAGAAACATCTGTGGACAAGCTATTATTAAACATAACAGATTCATTGAAAACAACGCTCCTGCTCATGAAAGTCTTTTTACTTTTAGGATTCCATAACTTATATCCTTTTACTCCAGAACCATAACCAAGAAACAGACACTTAATGGCTCTAGGTTCTAGCTTTTCATTATCAACATGAGCGTAAGCAACGCAACCGAAAACTCTCAACTGTGAATAATCAGCAACCCCCAGGCGTCCCCGGGTGCAGCAGGGAAACATGATGGGCTAAGTTAGCCTTTATCTTGTAATAACTGAATTTGGATCATAAACTCAACACTCGTGACTGCTTGTTGTCTAGTAAATATGTCTTATGTTTTGTAGTTTTAGCCATAAAATATTTTAATTGAGTGTGATATGTAGCATTTTTAAAAGTTGACAATGTGTGAATTTATACCATTATTATTATTTTAAGGAACATGAAATGTTTATTAGGCAATCATATTTCTTATTAATTATTCATGTTTTGTTTTGTAGTGTATACCATATTTATTATTAATTGCTCATGTTTTATTTTTAATTATACTACACATCAATATATTATATTTAAATCTAAATACCTAAATTTGCGTTGTACAGATAGCATACATTGAAAATTATTGAGTTTATGAGCCAACTCTAGCTAGCTCGTGTCACCAGACATACCGAAGCCCAGCTAAGTCTATATTTTAGCTTGTTTTATCAACTGAGCCGAAGCAAGCCAAGCTCATATTCTACCTAACCACAAACCACATTGAACCGAGCCAATCGTTTCCAGCCCCTAACAACCACCACCCTCTCCAAACACCTAAGCAGTCACCATTACTGCTCCTTCGCTAGCTTTCAGGTAAGAAGAGGGGTTGAGCCAATTCTAAGCCTGGTGAACTGCCATGTCCGTCCGTAGTGGCAATTTACAAGACAGTGATGGTGTCGCTGAAGCGATGTCATCTTGTCAAGTTGTCAGTGTCTGGTCTGGACAGTTTAGCACGTTACTAATTACCCTGTCATGGTTTAGAAAATGATGATTACCCATTGAACATTCAGAGATAAACATATCTGCAAAACGAAACGTCCCTTGCAGACATTTTAATGTTCAGTGGTTTACTCTGATATGGAGGTGTTCGAATTATGTTTTCATCTACTGACGTGTTTGCGCGCAGAGAGTTCGTTAAACCGTCAAGCCTCACAAGTCCCGTACCGAATTTTCGTTTCTGTTTAGGTTAGAAAGCACCATGCTTTGACCTCGTAGACAGATTAAAACCGTAGAAAACATTGCCTGCTTCTGAATGGATGCAAGATGTGCATCTGATTCATGCTGGGGTCTCTCAACCTGTCAACCGTATTATATAGTTTCTACTCGTGTCCCATGTGTACTGGCAGCTTGATAATAAAGGACTAGTTAAGACACTCCAGTCCAATAGTTAGGCATGAACCGACTGAATTCGAATGTGACGGACGGCCGAGTCCAAACTGGTTGACGGCGTAGACTCTTTAGTTGACCGCTCACTTACTGATTCCGTGATTCCGTCCCATTTCACGCGTGATTGCAGGCAGCTCGTTCGAGACGTCTGCAACTCTGCATGGTGATTGCAGAGTCCTCTCCTCGCTCGCGGAGTAGTCTTTGACCGTGGAAACATTGCAGGCAGAAGTACATGTCAACAGGAAAATCCACACAGTAAGGACACGTTTGATAGATCGAATTTCCAACTTATTTCACGTGAATGAGTCAAGATTTTAAATTAAAATTTTAGCTCATTCACGTGGGATGGGTCAAGAATTTAGCCCCACCAAACAGATCTAAACAGTTTGTGGGTAAAAAAATTATTTTGTCTTTATCTCTAATAAGAAATAGGTAGCTAATGGGTGTCTATCCTTGTGTTAAAAAGAAAATAAATGTAAATATAGAAAGACTAATATAATTAAGTTATACAATATGTTAGACTATAAGGCTTGTTTGGTATGACTTTAGATTCTGATTCTCTAGAGAAGTGATTCTACGGTGAATTAGAACTTTTTAAAAAATCTACGAGAACTTCGTAAATTAGGGTGTGGGATTCACTAGAGAAGAACTATTTTCCTGATTCTCGTTTCTTTCAAAAAAGATGAATCCAGAGTGATTCTCCTCAAGAGCAGATACAAAATTAACTGTTCGGTACATATTCTACAGATTCTATTCAAAATTAGAGTGCAGAATATGTGTCAAACACACGGTAATCTAAATTCATACATTTAGCACCGACCGGAAGCATGTAAGCTAAATTCCATATATTTAGCACCGTCTGAAAACGATGATGAGACTCTCGTCATACTGACTTTACTCATTAAACCTCACACAAAAATTTTTGTATCATCCCTGTTCTGTAATAGGAAATTCTTCGTCCACACACCAGGATCAGGTGTTATGCCTAGCAACTAGGCATGCATCGGTATTCGATCGATCGCTGCATATCGGAGGCGTGCGCGCATGTGGCGATCTGACTTGTTGCGGAAGCCGCAGCCGCGCACGCCGTCGCGACTCGCCCGCGCGGGGGACCCGGCAAGCAGCGAAAGGCCGCAACTCCGCGTGAAGGGAGCTGGGCTGCGGCGCGTTGTTGCCGTGTTCGACCGGAAACCAGCCTACAGCCCGTTACTGAGCCGAGCCCAACAAGGCGGCACGGACTACGGGGGAACACATCGGCACAGCAATGACAGCATGCACAAGACGTGGAATACATGAATGATTATTATTCTATGGATTAATATTGCAATGGCGTTATCTTGTTCCAACATCAATTGCAGTTCCGTCGAACTGGGCATCAACGAGCTTAGGAGGAATCCTAGCTGAATTTTACATACACATGCGAGACTAGAGAGCAAATTTGGCAGTTCTGCAAACAACTGAACCCCTTTTTTAGGTTTTATGTACACCACCAGCATCTATTATAAAGCAGATACTTAATGCGCAGGGACCGGCGGCCGCGCTGAGCCTTCGCCTCGCCAATCACCAGGTGATGATCATTTGGAGATGCAAATCGCGCTGGTTGTCGACGGTCCAATACGATCCTACAATTGCTCAAGCGCTGCTCTTCTTGCCGTCAGCTCTGTTGTTGCCGAAGAAAGCCCAGTTTGGCTTTGCCAGAGTACGCTTCAGAGCCTTCACTGAGAGTGGGCTGCCCTTAGCCTGTTGTTCATCGAGCACACAAACCATTAAGAATCACACAAAATTCTTCTACTTAAGCAGTGCTACTGTGCTAGTGAATTACTCATCTCTGCAACTGCTTACCATCAGACAGGTTCCCTGCTGGACATTGCAGACAGGGTAATCATGCGGGCAGCAGCTGTAGTGATCATCGCAGCAGGTGGCGCCCTCGAGTGGGCAGCAGCCCCAGGCGAAGCAGTACTTGCCGTACTCATAGATGCAGCAGCAGGTGGTGCTCTCGGGGCAATTGTAGTAGCTGTCACAGACGGTCGGCGGCGGGGACGGCGACGGCGGAGTCGGGCCAGGGTTCGGGGGGTTCTCACCCTCCTTCACAGGGTAGGATGGCTCGACGGCAATGCCGCACTTGCCGCTGGTTGCGTTGATGTTGCGCTCCATCCGGACGTAGCCAGACTCACCCCAGCTCTTGCCCCACGAGTTCCTCACGATCCAGTAGTCCTTGCCGTTCTCTGTGCCGTAGCCAACGGCGGCGACACCGTGGTCAAGTGCTGTTCCACAGGTTCCCGTGAAGATGCCCTAAGATATCACGAAATGGCTTATCAGTTCAATGCCGATTCATGGAAGTAACAGATTCATCGAAAAAAAAGTAATTTACGATCAACTGAGTACAGATGCATCCTATCTAATTGTAGCCTTGTTGGTTTCAAAGTGGATGATAGCTCACAGCACTCCCTCCACTACGATACTGAGGGGAACACACCAAAAGCCACCCGGTTCCATTAAAAGTGCTTTACAAAGGAGGGCCAAGAAAGCAACAGATGAACATGATTTATGGAAAGACAGTGTCCATTGAGGAACTAATTTACTGCAAAGCTAAAAAGGGATTAAATTATCTGGATGGTGCCAAAGTATGCCAGGACTGGACAAAATGATCATAAATTTCAGTAGTAGTTGCAACTTGCATGTGGGAGACAATAGAATCATTTCTTTACAAAAATAAGCTTGACTAAAGATCTAAAACGAAGATCAGCAGGCAAGTTAAAGCAATCAGTGAGCCGTCCAGGCATATTCATAACTTGTAAAAAGCAGGTACGTCCAATTTGTTTCTCATTAGGAGAGATAGCATTAACTTATTACCGCCTACTCACTGTTACAACTTAGCAAAACGATCAGCAAATTAATATAAACAGTAATGTGAAATCATCTTACCGATGAGTAGAGCTGGAATGCTCTGCCACCGGCCTCAATTGCAACACTGACAGGCTGATTTGCAACTGCCTTCTGGAGGCTCTGCTCACTGTTCGGTGTGACATCTTCGTAGCTGTCGATTGAAACAACCTTTGCGTTTTTCTGTAAGTGCAGCATCACACGTAAGCAATAGCATATAAGACTTATGATACTACCTAAGAAAACAAAAGGGAGCAAAGAAGACGAACAATACCCTGTTGACGTCACACCGATTGTCTGAGCCCTTGTAAGGATAGTCCTCCTCGGTGTCGATTCCACCATTGTTGATGATGAACTCAAATGCATAGTCCATCAGACCACCATTGCACCCCTCGTTGTAAGAAGTGTCACAGTCAACCAGCTCCTGCTCAGACAAAGCGATCAGGTCACCGGTAACAATCTGGTTGATGCCTTCAACAGCTGCTATTGCTGAGAAAGCCCAGCAACTTCCTGCAATTGAGAAAGAATGGAGGTCATATTTCCATATCATTGTGCCAAATAGTGGCACGAAAATTTATAAATGGTATTGTTTGACTATCAAATATACATATAAGCAAACAATGTGATAACACAGAAATATTGTAGCCAATTATGAGTAGGACAGACTAAATTTGGATAGAAATAATAATGAAGCGACAATGTGACTGAGAATTCTAGCAATACAGAGGACTCTCTGCCAATAGGATTGCGAAACGTTCCCAAGAGACGTGATCGCGAGTTGTTTCCAGGGGCTATTTTGGAAGCATGCCATCAAATGACAGTTGACAACTAGCCACCAGCTTATCGAAACAGCGACCATTAGTGTGCAGCATGATTTTTTCTCTGTGTGGCTCTAATACGTCCATGCACCTACTAATTGATGGCTAATCATGTATAGCTTGAGACAGCCTACCCCATAGCGGTACATTCAGTGATTCAGACTGCAGGATCTAGTATATTCAGATCAGAAATAAAGATGCCCCGATTACTGAGTAATACATCATATACAGAAAAAGAATGAAGTTAGTCCGTTGAACATTTTTTGGCATACTTCTGACAGTTAAATTTGGGATCATATGTATAACAACTAACACACCTAAAAAACAATTAATCTCGATGAATTCTGTAGTGTGAATCACTCATGTACTTCAAATATTGAAGTTAGATGTATAAATTCCCCCTTTCCGATCCCTTCTGATTTTGGGGATAATAAAAGAACCAGTCTGTGAACTGTTGTAAGCTGGCCAATAATTTCTTGATAACCGAGGATAATCTCATAATCGGAAATAAACTGTCGACAAAATGATCCACAGATCGAGGATAATACCCAATGAAGAAAGAAGATGAACGCCATGAATGGATCAACGGATGCTTACCACAACCTCCCTGGTCCTTGATGTCGGCGACGGCTCCCTTCTTCCTCCAGTCAACGGATTCCGGCAGCGCCTCGCCGTCGGCAGCCAGGTATCTGTTGCTGACCTTCCTTTCCCTCTGCGGCTTGTTCCTCGTGCCGAGGTAGGTGGCGCGGTACTCGTCGTTGGTGAGGTCGGCGAAGCGGTTGAGGCCGAGGCGGAAGGAGTGGACCCCGGCGTCGGCGGCGGCGTTGTGCTGGTCGACGTAGCGGAGGTTGTCCTTGAACACCTGATACCGGCGCTCCTCCTCGCCGACGGCGTTGTAGTTCTTGCCGTGCTCCGTCGCCCACTGCGCGTACAGCCGCCGCGTCTCCTCCTCGCTCCTCTCCCCGTACGACACGATCGACACGTCCGCCGCCGCAGACACCGCCATAGACAGCACCACCAGCAGCGCGGCCGCGGCGAGAGCCATAGAAATCCTCATCTCCGGCGGCAAGGTAGCAGAAGACCAGCGAGACAAGAAAGAGGAGAGCTGGAGGAGGAGTGGACGAATTGGACGATGGTATCCGGGTCGCTTTAATAGAATTGGAGAGGACGAGTGGTGGGCCCAGATTCCGCATTCATTTTCGTCTAATTATTTTTTAATCTCACACTAATACACTTCGCTGATGGTAATTAGTCGCTTGTTTATTTGGAAGAGGCTGATTAATCTATTTCGCTGATGGGTAGTTAGCTGTTTGTTTATTGAGATGGAAAGGGGTATCGTGTGAATCGAGACAAGGAGAAGGGAGGTGACGAAGAGGTTACTTGGAGCTGCACGATTTTGACTGTGACAACAATCTTTTGTGTACCATTCGTGACTAAATATTGAAGATGGACTAAGATAAGTTTTATATTAGTTAATGGTTTAAACGAATAAATTTTGTAATAAAATTTAATAGCCAGTTTTAAAATAAATATTTTAATAGTTTGTATAAATAATTTATTTTAAAAATTGCACCGCTTAGCATGACCAGATTTAAGTCATAAATTAATACCAAAATGAAGAGTCATAGACTGCGATAGTAGGAATAGAATGGATACAAAACTCACGAGAGTAAAACTCGTCTGTAGAATAAACACATGAAATATTTTCAAATATATCTATAAAACCTTTGAATTTTAAACTAAACTTGTGTCCAAACCCACTAATACCTAAAGTGGAAACATGCGGGTTTACAATAGCAGAAATATACACATGATAAATAAATTTTAAACTAAATTCGTATCTGATTTAACTCTAACCGGTTACTTGAATCTATAAATCAATTAGTATAAATTTAAACCTAAACCTACCCCTATCAAGTCGGGTAACTGCTAATAAAATTGCCTTCCTTACGGTAGTTTAGTGTGTACCGGTTGAACTAGGAACACCGGATCATCACGGGAAAGTAAAAGAAAGGATTACTTAGTTTACTGGATCACTCATAGGAGCCCGCCGTGGAAAAAAGCTGTTTCACGAGGCGATTTCAACAAGCTGTTCATACAGAGCTTATCAATTCCGTTTCGATATAGGTCAAAATAGTTAATATATACCATCCCATCATTTAAATTAATATATATTAAGTTGTCT
>KE370963.1:7844-23009 GCA_000418225.1 Zizania latifolia
TCCCCTCTGCTGATGCCATAAACCAGAATTTCCATTAGAAAAATAATTCAGTATTGCGTCATAATTCGATTTATTTTCTGAAATTAACAAAACCATGTTTAAACTTCAAAAATTCATATCTAATTCATCCAAACTCCAAATTTAACCATTCAAATTGCAGAAGTTTTCTAAAATTGAGATCTACCCATTAAAAATATGTTCATACACATAATGTATGCATATCTATACTATTTTAATTTATTATTGCTTTCTTTAACTGTTGTTTAGTCTCCGAAGCGCCGGAAGAGCCCGTTTACGTCGAGGAGTCACCCATTTTCATCCCTGTTCAGTGAGGCAAGTTGCTCAAGTCTCCCATTTGATCATATTGAGCCCATGTTTTAAATCTATTATTTTTTTTCAAAAGTGCATTTTATTTTAGAATGTCACTGGTATTGGGATATAACCCTGCTTGTATTGCCCCGTGTTGTTATTTACCTATTCCTTGTTACCTAGGGATTATTTAACCTGACCAGTATGAATCATTACTATGATTTATCTGGATGCTTAGGATTGCTTAGCCCTGCTTAGAAACTAGTATCACATTTTATCTTGCTGTTTAATACCACTTACATGTTAATGTTGGCTTATATGATTACTAGTTGGTTAATGAACTAGTTTATGCCTTAAATGTCACTAAAACTTGACTAAGGTGGGTTATGAGTACAAGGTCCATGGTTGTGCTAGTCATACTCATGACACTTTAAGGATCGGTTCATAGGCCACTTTTGCACTATAAACTCGCACTCACCACAAGCCAGCGTGGGTAATAGTATGACTAGAAGCCTAGAGATCCCAAGTGAAGCATCGAGATGGCCGATAGCCTTACACTAGGTAAGTCTTTGCTATTCAGGTGGGGGTGCCAAGACGATGTCGGGTGTGACGGGATCCTGGGGTGTGAAGCTTGGAGGATCTAGGTGGATGGTCATATCACAGCTCTTTTCCAAGATATTGTGGTGGTATTGAGGCACATGGTGACATGTTGTAGGGCTATGTCTTGTGGGTAAAGTTGTGCATCTCTGATCAGAGTAAAACTATTCAAATAACCGTGCCCACGGTTATGGGCGGCAATGCAGGGTCACTCGTGATTAGTCCCATGATTACTTAATTAACCTGATTTACTTTTTGTTCAACCTAGATAGCTCTCGTTAGAGTGGAGTGGTTGGTTCTGTTAGGCTTGATGACTCTGGGTAAGAGTTATTCAGTGATTGGATTAATACTATTTTAAGGTTCCAATTTAATTAGAATTACTCTTTAAATTATATCTCTCTTTAATGCTCTGTTTATGCAAATGAACCCTATTATGCCATTCTTTATATCCCCTGTGCATTATAACTGTTCCGCTTAGATGGCTTGTTGAGTATCCAAAATGCTTACCCTTACATTCCCCCACCACTAGAAGAGGAGTACGTCAGCAAAGATGAAGGTGGCGCCTTTTGAGCTAGGCCCAGTCAAGTCTGCCTGTGTAGTAGAGTCGCTGTTGCATCAATAAAGCCATTTAGGAGTTATTAATAGTTGTCATTATTGTTTTAAGGTTTCAATGCCACCTCTGCAATAAGTACTTTATTTATTTTGTCATGAACAATAATGCTTTTAATGTCTAATAAATTGTCTATTGTGTGCCTCGGCTAATTCTTGAATGAGGGACTTTTCGCACAATAAATCTCAAGGAAATGATTGGAATTTCTGGGCGTGACAGTGGGCCTGGGTCCAGTGATGGTTAGCACTTTACTACGGAACGGCTTCTTGCTTCTTCTTGATTCTAGAGCCTGGGGCTCTGTGTACGCCGGCTTTGGGGGGCTCGGAGCCCGCACTTCTGGGGCCTGTAATTGGGCAATGGTGGCGCTTCTGCGGAGCTGCCCTTCTTCAGAATGGACACGCTCTTTGAAATATTTCATAAGCTAGGCCACCAAAGATATAGGCTTCCTGTGAAGCTTATCGAGGAGGCCTGGATGGGTGACGCCTTCACAAGCTACGCTAACCATAGATGATGTTGAAAGCCCCTTGATCTGGGACTTTGTGTAGGCGAAGCGCTGAAAATATTGGCAGAGGGTCTCCCCAGGTTGTTGCTTCACCTAGAAAAGACTCCTGGTGGACATACGTGCCACGTAAGTCCCCTAGAAGTTGCTCGTGAACTTCTTTCATAAGTGCTCTAGGACTTGACGGAGCCGGGCTTGAGGGACCAGAACCACCGAAGGGCTATGCCCTCCAGGGATAAAGGGAAGCATTTGGCCATCATATCCCTCTCTCCTCTGCTAGCCTCAATTGAGAGGGCATAGGAGCACGTGAACTCATCGGGGTCTAAATCCCTATAGTACTTTGGCAGCTTCGTAGCCCGAAACTTCGGGTGGAAGTGGACCATTTGGAGGTCAGGGTGGAGTGGCGACCTGTCATCGAAGGAGACATTTTGCCTCCGCTCTTGAGTCTCCTGCTCTCCATGGTCGTTCAGGATGATGATGGTTGGTCTCAGAGGGTCGACGGAGACCTCTGGGGCATGCACCTGGTTAGTGGCATTTTGGCACCACCTTAAGACCTTCGCTTGTAGCAAGGCTAGTTCGGAAGCTTATGCACCCTCGAAGGCTCCGCCTCCTTGAGAGGACCCTCTACCTCCCACGACCGGATGTAATCGGTTTGCAGTGCCCTCAGGGGTGGTAGGGTGATTGAGCACTGGAGGCCTACGTCTTCCAAAGTGACCTATGCTGGAGGGGCTGCAGCTGGTCCTATGGGTCTAGAGGTGATGTTCATCATCGATGGGAGGACCAAGGTGTGCTCCGTAGCCCCTGGGATGGTGTTCACCACCGGGAGGCCTGTGGTGCGCTCCGCAGCCCCTGGAGCGGTGTCCGCCACTGGGAGGCCTGCAGGATCCTCAGGCCTTGTGCGCTGGCCTCGGCGAGAGGGTGCTCTGAACGTAACGAGGCCCTCCGAACCCAAGGAGACCTCAGAGGAGGAACTGTACTTTTGCCTTTCTTCAGAGGCATGCTTTGAAGTTTAACTCGAAGGATTATGGTAGGGAGGCTAATTTAGAACTAGACTCCCCACGGACGGTGCCAACTATTGGTGTGATCAGGAAATACACAACATGTTTTTAGTGTTAGAACCTCGAAGGGTTCAAATTGTAGTCAGGAGTTCGAACTCTGCCCGAGATCTCTGAAATGAATAATAACCTTCATGCAGAAGTAGTATTGATTAACAACATCAGTGTTCGATGCCCTCTTCCTGCAAGGAGGAGGGTATTTATAGGCACCGTAACAACAGGGTTATACTAGTTTACCCCCTACGTATAACTGACTATAACAGTATTATATAGTGAATTACATAAGGGCAATTTAGTAATACTCTATATGAACATGGCAAGGCATACGTCTTGTCGGAGGGGACGGAGGAGCCCATGGTTTCGACGTCACATCCGAGCGGTTTCGAGCCACATGAGCCCCTTCAGCGGAGTAGGCTTCATATTAGCAGAGTGATTCGTCGCCTTCGAGCCTTCGGAGGGTCTCCGACAACTTCAGGCGAAGCTACGGCTTGAGCATTTAGAGAGGCTTCGAAGTTCTTGTTATCATTGTCTTGTTAGGGCAAAAGTATTTTTCCTCAACAGTATGACAGTATCATATCTTGTCATAATAGTTGCTCATTGGTTTCCCTTTGTGGTACAGATAAAGTGGTGGGAACAGCAACACTGGCAAAACATCAACAAGACAGTAAGGTGGTTTGGTGCTTCAAAACTGGAGATGTATTGACAATAGAGTTGGGAGATGACCTAAACTTTCATCTTCGAAATGAGAGCTCAGAAGAAGAGGTATGGTGTCATATGCTCCTTTGTCTTTGTGCATTCTGTGGAATTGGATTTAAAACGGAGTTTCATGGCTTTCATTCTAACTGCATTGCAAGAACTATTACCAGGCAAGGCTACTTGTAGGGAGGAGATTGAACTATAGAATAAACAAGAACAGCACATCAAATGACCACAGTGATGAGGAGCAATACCTCACCCTAGTTCTTATATCACCTGATCATACAGGTGGTAGAGCAACCATGCTCCTAAACTGGAAGTTACTTGCAGTAGAGTTCTTACCTGAAGAGGATGCAGTTTTTGTGCTTCTCCTGTGCATGGCAATCGCACGAACCATGACGGAGATTAGAAGAGAAGATGTGGCTGGGCTTTTGGTGCGACGAAGAATATGTGAAGCCAGGGTAGGGCAGAGAGATTGGAACTCGGTGATGCTCCCAAACTCACCTTCACTTGACCCTCATTTGCAACCTTGGCATCACAATGCAGCGCATGTGTTGAGCTCTGCAGAAACAGCATCTAACGAGGTGATGCTCATGAAGTATTCACCAAATGGTGACGATCTTTTTTACAAATTTGATTATGTTTGTGATATATGGTTTATAAAAATTAGAAATTTAGCATTCCACCAAAAAACTGGCTTGCTTTTTAGTTTTTCAACCAAGGATTCAAAGCTTCCTTTCCTTTGAGTTATTGTAATTTTGATGAATCTAGGATTGCAAGCTTTGAGTTTCAGAATACATGTGTTAATTTCACTAATTCACTTGACTAGTAAGGTTGATCTGTTAGTGCTGTACGCTGGCCATTAGCCTGAGAATCACACACGCTAATACGCCTGAGAAGAGTCTTCCATATGACTGCATTAGGTTTGAAAGGCATGCTGTTGATAAACTACATAGCTTCCCATGGACCCTTAAAGCATCCTAGTATATTGACCATGCAAGCAAAGTGCTCCAGTTGTGGTTCTAGTTTGTAGTGGTCTGTCATTAGATGGAAGTAACAACATCCATCATAAAGCAGCCCAACATGGCTGCATGCTCGAAGTACTGCAACAAAAGTTGCATGATTTGGTACCACATTCTCCTTTTTATCCTCTCAAACATCTTGAGTGCTTCTATTCCTAGGCCATGGAGTGCGTATCCACATATCATAGCATTCCATGACACAAAATCTCATTTATGTGCCTTCTCAAACATTAGCAGTGAGTCTGGCATGTTCCTGCATTTGGTATACATATCTATGAGAGTGCTGGATATATATTCATCTTCCAGCATTTCTTGCTTGATAATCTGACCATGGATCTATTTTCCGAGCTCAATGGTGGCAATGTTGGCACAAGTATCCAGAACAGTAGTAAACACAAAATGATCAGGCCTTAGACCCCATATCGAGCATATTGAAGAAGAACTTCTGAGCTTCCTCACCCTGTTTATTGAGTGAAAATCCAAATAAAATGGCATTTCACGAAACAACTTGTTGCCTCCCAATTCTGTCATGAAGTTTTTGAGCTCTCTTCAATCATGCCACATTTGCAGTATATATCAACAACAGTGCTTGCTACAAAAGCATCTAAACCAAAGTCTAGACTTTATAACTTTGTCATGAACCATCAATCCATACTCCAAATACCATAAAGCTGCACAAGCCTTAAGAACACTACCATAAGTGAAATCATTTCGTTTCATATCAAAGCACTACATCTCATTAAAATAAACTATAGCATTGTCATAATGCCCATTTTGTTCAAATGCTGCAATAATAGCATTCCAAGATACTGAATCTTTTTCCTCCATATCCTGGAAGATAAGGTATGCTTCCGTTAATGTTTTACACTTCCCATATAGATCGAGAACTGCATTACTGACACATATGTCTACACCAAAACTTGATTTAATTGCTAAGCAGTGAACTTGCTGCCTTTGGATGTACCCATTAATCTTAGCACAAGCACTGAAAACCACTAATAAGTTGACTACATCAAAACCAATGCTAGACCTAATCATAAACTGAAATAGTTCTATGGCCTCAACTCCTAGCCTTGCCCGTACAAGCCCAACCATCATGGCATTGCATGTCTCCACCCTATGGTTGGGCAACCCAAAGAATGCTCTTCTAGCTAGCATCGACCAAGCTATTAACTTTAGTGCACATGTCCACAATGGTTGTTCTAATAACTCGGTCAGAATTAATTTTATTCTTAATGGAGTGGGCATACAACTGCTTACCAGTGTTTAGGCATGACATTGCAATGTAGGATCTGAAGACACTGGCATAAGCCCAAGGCTAGCAAACCCCAAGCCCCAACATCTACATCTCTGTGAAAAGTTCTAGACATGTGTGTACTACTCATTCTGAATACATCATGCAATAGTGTTGACGCAAAAATCACACAGAGATCTTTGCATCTTCACACTCGAAGGCTTAGAAGAGTCTGCTTAGCTCCAGTGTAGGTTCTAAATAACCCGGAGGTGTACAGAGCGTGCCAGTCAATTTGACCATGCAATTGATAAGAAAGCAAACATGAGATGTCCTAACGCTATCGGCGATGGCCTATCGACATTGGCTTCGATAGCACTCATAAAGACTATGAAGCATCGTGAAAAGCATATAGAGTACCATAAATCCCGATAATCAGCTCTTAGCACTAGCGTTCTGACACATCAATCTCTACAGTTTGAACTAAACCGATGCAACGTAAAGATATTGTACCAGGACTACCATGAATAGAATTGACCCGATCGATGGAATAATAAACGATCCATCGGCTAAAACCCCGACGAACAATGGACCAATAGATTAGATCAAACCAATTCGCATATGTCCCTATCAACACCATGGATTGGACTCAACCGAGACAACACTATGTTGACGATTGGCATGCGATCTAATCTAACACAATCTACTGAATCGGCATGATTAGCAAATTCACAGACTCAGGCAATAAAGCACATCATGAGAAAGAAAATCAATTCATTAAACCGATAACTAGCAAACCTACTCAATCTATTCACAGTATCGGACTCAACTGAGGAAGCCATGAACAGATCGATCAGTTTACCAAATAGGCCATCCCCGTCGTGATCATAGATCAGACCCAACCGATGCAGCCTAATCCCGGTGGAGAATCGCCCTAATGCTACATACCTAATATAGTTGGTGATGCACCGAAGGTTTGATCGATTGGTTGTGTGAACTATTTATAATAGCCCCGGGTCTAGCTATTTATAGCTAGGGAGACACGAAATCTATGGTTAACAAATAATCTTAACTGACTCTAATTATTCGCTAACTAAAAGATAAACATCACAAAGCATCAGCCCACATCACGTGTAGCCCACCTTCATCCATTGAATTCCTATCAGCAGCCCATCGGCCTAGCCACTTGTTCTGTCATCCCTATGGCATGTCGGTCCATTTTCTGGTGTCAACAAATAGCTGCACACCACAAGATTCAGTTCCTCTTGATGGAATTGTGCCCAAGAGAATTCTGGGGGAACCGGAAGTTCTGGCTAAGGGCCAAAAGTTCCGGGTTCTAGAGCATCCAGAAGTTCTGGTTAGACCGGAAGTTCCGAGCCAGCCCCAGTTTTGGTTTCTGGAGGAGCCAGAAGTTCTGGTTGGACTGGAAGTTCCGGGCCTGCCTGAAAGTGAAATCTAGACGAGCCAGAAGTTCTGGTTATGACCAGAAGTTCTGGATCAAAGTAAATTCGATACAGAAGGTTATTTTTGGAAGTTCCAGTTAGGACCAAAAGTTATAGGTCTAGACAAACAGATTAGATCTATTGGGATTTAATACTGATTAAAGGCCTATGAGAGGGCACTATATAAAGAGAGGTGGGGCTAGCACGAAAAGGCTGCTGCTATTGTTCCTGGTTGAGAACCCTAGCCACCACCTCTCCTCTCTCCTCGATTACAAGGGTTGTGATCGATCTCCCGGATCTCACGAGTGGTGCTAGCACGCTGGCGCGAGGTGCTCCTATCCTCGGATGTGTGGATACCATGGAGGCACTACTCCAATAGTGGTGCTCGTCTTCTTTCCGTGGAGTTCACCGGATCGTAGGATCGCGTCGTCTTCATCGCTGGATCACCGACGAACGAACGGAAATGTGAGGAACAGCTCAAGGACGTCCTTCACCGACTCTACTTTCGCTGCCCGAGCACGTCTCATGGCTTGAGATAACGATCCATGATCCCATTACACGCATGGTTTCTGGGCTAACGGGGTAAATTTTTGAAATAAAGCGCTAGCGTAGCCTCCCCATAACCCAATAGTGGTATCAGAGCCTACGTGTTTAGTTTCAATCTGGATCGATCACATATGGTGATATGTGGTGGAAATAGATTAGATCTATTATTTTTATGTCGGATTTTCGAAAGTTCCGATTGGACCGGAAGTTCCAGGCCGAAATAAACTTCGATATAGAAACTTATTTTCGGAAGTCCTGGTTGGACCGAAAGTTCTAGGTCCGAAAGTTCCGGTTGGACCGAAAGTTTCGGACAGAAATAAATTCCGTACAGAAGGTTATTTTTGGAAGTTCTAGGTGTGACTCGGAAGTTCTGGGCCAATTTAAATCTGAGTCAGAAGGTTGATTTCGGAACTTCCGGCCCTGAGCCAGAAGTTCTAGGCCCTTTGACCGGAAGTTCCGGGCCTCTGAACCGAAAGTTCCGGGTTTGGTTCAGTCACGTCTAGATTTTGCCTAACTCATTTTTGCAAGGAATATTGTGACTGGTATGGCCTTGCAAATGTATGAGATACATGAATGTACTAACATGGCCTATGCGTCATGGTTGATTACAGCCCAAGGCTGTTCAAATATTGTACGACATCCGCATTGACATGTGATGCTTCTTCTCATGTAATTAGTTTAGTGCTATTAGGTGTAATAGACTGATACAAGTTCATGGAGGCCTGAAGCGTGATGACCCGAAGGAGAGGAACTGTGGAGATGAAGATCACCATGTGAAAAGGACCATACTATGTCATAGTTAATATGATTGCCTGTGATGTCTTCTTATGTTTCTATCATACTATTCTTTCATGTTCTGTGTGCGGTAGGCATCATTACCACGTTAGAATAGTTTTCCTTAGAAAATTAAGTACTGATGCTCTTTCTAATAGCTACACCTACCAAGATTCTCGATCATCGATGGTGGGTCTGCCAAAGCAGGGTGCCGTCTTTTATCTTGACCACTTAGGGTGGATGTCAGACAACCACATGCATAGTATTGGTTTGCTTAACAAAGCTATCAAAATGGTTTTGGGCTTTGGGGCATGGAGTTGAGAGTCGGGCATTGGATGCTACCCCAACGAACAAGAATCACATAGAGATGTGATTAGCAAAGTGTTGCTTACCTATGTCACTAATCTTCTAGTAGTGATGCCAAAGCTCACTAGGAGTTAAATGAATATGGATCTTGTCCCATAATGTGTCGTTAGAGGGAAAGTGATCATTTTACATATTGTGGCACATATTTTATTTGATAGAAGATCAACATAGCATAGTGCTGAACCTTACGTTTTGTTGTAGATCATGGCACCTACTGCAAAGAACACTTCTGTTTTTAATCTACGATCTATCCTTGAGAGGGAGAAATTGTTTGGAACAAATTTTATTGACTGGTACAGAAACTTGAGAATTGTTCTCAAGCAGGAGAAAAAGGACTATGTTCTGGAAGAACCCCACCCTGATTAACCAAAGGATGATACACCAATTACTGATAGGCGGACTTATGAGAAGCACGCCAATGATTTAGTTGATGTCAGCTGTCTCATGCTTGCCTGCATGTGTTCTGAGCTTTAGAAGCAATATGAGGACAGGGATGCCTACGATATGATCATTGGACTCAAAGGCATGTTTGAGAACTAAGCACGGACTGAGAGATATAATGTCTCAAAGTCCTTGTTTGCGTGCAGGTTGGCGGAAGGCAATCTAGTGAGTCCTCATGCGATCAAGATGATTGGTTATATTGAGAACCTGGAAAAGCTTAGGTCTGCTCTTGATAAAGATTTGGCCACAGATGTGATTCTGCAATCGCTCCCTACGAGCTTCAAGCCGTTCATTCTGAATTTTCATATGAATGACATGCAGAAGAGCATGGCTGAATTGCATGGGATGCTGAAGATAGTCGAGGAAAGCCGTAAGAAAAATCCTAGTCATGTGATGATGGTTTAAAAGGAAAGTAAGAAGAGAAAGCGTAAGGGAAAGGCTAAAGCTTCAGATGCGATCTCAAGCTCTAAGTCTAAACTGGCTAGAAAGTCTAAGTCGGGCCTGGCTAACTCTGATACTTGCCACCACTGCCATAAGCCTAGCCATTGGCAGAGAAATTGCAAGTTGTACTTAGAAGAACAAAAAAAAGAAGGGAAGTATGACTTTCGCTTCAGGTATAAATGTTATTGAAATTTATCTTGCTACTCGTCCAAGTGATTCATGGGTATTTGAAACCAGATCAATGATTCACACTTGCAAATCATTGCAGAGGTTGAAAAGGACTAGGAAGTGCGCAAGAGACGAATTAGATGTTCACATCGGCAATAGTGCAAAAGTTGCTGCATTGGCCATCGGCGTCTATTCTTTGTCGCTACCCTCAGGATTAGTTTTGGAATTAAATAATTGTTATTTTATTCCCGCCTTGGGCAGAAATATTATCTCTTCGTCATGTTTAGAGGAAGACGGTTTTGAATTCGTAATACAGAACAAGTGTTGTTCGATATTTTCGAATGGTATGCTCTATGATTTTTGTCCATTGTTGAATAGCTTATATATTCTGAATCTTGAGGATACACATGTCTATAACATTAATACGAAGAAAGCTCGACTAAATGATTTGAATTCTACCTATGTATGGCATTGTCGTTTGGGTCATATAAATGAGAAGCGCATGCAGAAGCTCCATAGAGATGGGTTTTGGGAGTCATTTGATTTTGAATCATCTGACACATGTGAGTCCTATTTGCTTGGCAAGATGACTAAGACGTCTTTCACGGGTCAAAGTGAGAGGGCAAATAAATTGTTGGCCATTGTACATACTGATGTATGTGGACCAATGAGTTCTATAGCCAGAGGTGGATTCTAGTACTTCATCACTTTTACCGATGACTTTAGTAGATATGGTAACATCTAATTAATGAGGCATAAGTCAGAATCCTTTGAATTAATTAATGAGGCATAAGTCAGAATCCTTTGAAAAATTCAAGGAGTTCCAGAATGAGATACAAAATCATATAGGCAAGACAATTAAATTTCTATGATCGGATTGTGGAGGTGAATATTTGAGCCATGAGTTTAATGATCATCTGAAATAGTGTGGAATTGTTCCACAGCTGACTCCACCTAGCACGCCCCAATGGAATGGGGTGTCCGAGCGGAGAAACCAAACTTTGTTAGACATGGTCCAGTCGATGATGAGTCAAACTGATCTTCCATTGTCTTTCTAAGGATTCGCTTTAGAAACTGCTGCTTTCACGTTAAACTGAGTTCCATCTAAATCTGTAGAGAGGACACCATATGAGATATGGACTGAAAAGCATCATGGGATGTCTTTTCTGAAGATATGGGGTTGTGAGGCCTATGTAAAGCGTTTGACGTCTAATAAGGTCACTCTCAAATCTGATAAATGCTTCTTTGTGGGATATCCTAGGGAAACCAAAGGATATTACTTTTATAACCGGGAAGAAGGCAAAGTGTTTATCGTCTGAAATGGTGTTTTTCTTGAGAAAGAGTTTCCCTCGAAAAGGGTTAGTGGGAGCACGGTGCGACTCGAAGAGGTTCAAGAACCACTAGAAAGTGTTTCAGCTCCTACTAAACCGCAACTCGATATGCAAGATGTTGCAGAACCTGTTGTCGAGACACCAGCCCCACGTCGGTCAGAGAGGTTGAGTCGTGCGCCTGAGCGGTTTGCGTTTTTAACCACTGGGCAGCGCGACATATTATTGTTGGACAATGATAAACCTAAGACCTATTCGGAAGTGTTGATGGGACCGGACTCTGAGAAATGGCTTGGAGCCATAAGATCTGAGTTAGAATCCATGCGAGAGAATCAAGTTTAGAACTTGGTCGATCCATATGATGGTGTAAAAACTATCGAGTATAAATGGATTTTTAAGAAAAAGATAGACGTTGATGGAAATGTTCACATCTATAAGGCGTGATTGGTGGCGAAAGGTTTTAGGCAGATTCAAGGTGTTGATTATGATGAAACATTTTTACCCGTCGCAATGCTTAAGTCTATCTGGATCATCCTAGCAATTGCCGCATTTTATGACTATGAGATATGGCAAATGGATGTCAAGATGACTTTCCTTAATAGAAACCTAAGTAAGGATGTGTACATGACACAGCCTGAAGGTCTTGATAATCCAGAGAATGCTGGGAAAGTTTGCAAGTTGTAAAGGTCCATTTATGAGATGAAGCAGGCTTCTCGGAGTTGGAACCTTCGTTTTGATGAGGTAGTCAAAGGGTTTGGCTTCAACAAGAACGAAGAAGATCCTTGTGTTTACGAGAAGGCTAGTGGGAGCTCACTTGTGTTTATGGTCTTATATGCGGATGACATATTATTGATCGGAAATGGTATTCCTATCCTAGATGCTGTCAAGTCTTCGTTGAGAAAAAGTTTCTCAATGAAAGATTTTGGAAAGGCAGCATACATTTTGAGCATAAAGATCTATAGGGATAGGTCGAGAAGGTTAATTGGATTAAACCAAAGTATGTACATTGACAAGGTATTGAAACGGTTCAATATGCAGAATTCCAAGAAAGGTTTCCTGCCAATGTCACATGGTATTTCTCTCAGCAAGAGTCAGTGTCCTTCGATACCTGATGAGCTGAAGAAGATGAGTACAATCTTGTATGTCTCCGCAATCGGATCCATCATGTATGCCAAGCTTTGTACAAGCCTAGATGTTTCTTTTGCTCTAAGTGTTACAAACAGATATCAGTCAAACTCGGGTGAAAGTCACTAGGCGGTAGTAAAGAGTATCCTTAAGTACTTGAGAAGAACTGAGGATATGTTCTTGGTCTATGGAGGTGAGGAGGAGCTCATTGTACGTGGTTACACCGACGCTAGCTTCCAAACCGACAAGGACGATTCGCGATCACAGTCTACATTTGTGTTCTGCCTCAATGGAGACACAGTGAGTTGGAAGAGTTCTAAGTAAGAAACAGTT
Source organism: Zizania latifolia (assembly GCA_000418225.1). Classification (NCBI taxonomy): domain Eukaryota; kingdom Viridiplantae; phylum Streptophyta; class Magnoliopsida; order Poales; family Poaceae; genus Zizania; species Zizania latifolia. Next base: position 20,828 of record KE370963.1, read on the forward strand.
ACAGATTCAACCACAGAGGCCGAGTACATTGCAGCTTCGGAAGCTACGAAGGAGACGGTTTGGGTTAGAAAGTTTGTTTCTGAGCTGGGTGTTATCCCTAATGCGTCCAGTCCAGTGGATCTCTATTGTGATAATAGTGATGCCATTGCACAAGCCAAGGAGCCTAGGTCGCACCAGAAGTCCAAGCACATACTACGGCGCTATCACCTTATCCGTGAGATTATAGATAGAGATGATGTGAAGATATGTAAGGTGTACACGGATTTGAACATAGCCAATCCATTGACGAAACCTCTCTCACAGCCCAAGCATGAGGCGCACTTGAGCTCTATGGGTATTAGATACTTGTGTGAGTGAGTCCAGTGTATGTGAGAGAAAGTGTCTTGTCTATGCTAGTTATATTTGGATAATTAGTTATCTTGTTCCTTGAATAAATATCTTTTACATTGATCAACAAGTGCGTGACTTGTTTATGAAACACTCTGTGTTACAATGTTATTCTAAATGATCCCTAATCTGAAATCGTCATGTGGGATAGTGATGATTTATAGATTAGCACATCTCTCTGATCGATGATCATGTTTCACAGATCATAGACATGGAGATATCAAATCAGTGATGTGGACCCATGTTTGTGATCATGGAGTTGGGTAGACCCACTTTGAGATACTGTTGGGATTGTTATTTTATATGTGCTATTAGTTGTCATCTCAAATGGTGTATCTGTAGAATTCTTAGACCTGAGATCGTCATTGATTCTAGAATGTGTAGTGCACACTTAGGGGCTTTCAAATGCTATTTTGTAACAGGGTAGTTATAAAGGTTGCTTTCGGGTGTGTTATGAAACATGTCATGGGATGTGAGCGGTCAAGATGGAATTTACCCCTCCTACATAACGAGAGAGACGTCTCTGGACCCCTCGAGGTAGTCGGATTGGAAAGTGCATGGCCATGCCACTATGATCAAAGAGTTGATCATGATTGAATCCACTACTTGATCGAGTAAAGTGTCGAGCTGTCAACAAGGGTGGCACGACTCTCGCCTTGAGCTTGACTGATGTCGTGTGGTAAAGGGATTGGTGTGTGAGTATATCAAGGTTCAAAAAGTATGATTTTGACTTTGTATGCTTTTGGGGATCAATAAGTGCTGCTAGGTACCGCTATTGATCGGTGATCCAGAAAGGGCTTCCGGGTAGCAGCTGTTTGCATATGAACCCATCGGGTCACACACTTAAGGGGATTGGATTTTAAAACTTGTAAGAATTGGCTCTTATGCAAGTGAGAGATTGATGGAATTGTGTCCAAGAGAATTCTAGGGGAACCGGAAGTTCTGGCTGAGGGCCAGAAGTTCTGGGTTCTGGAGCATCCGGAAGTTCCGGTTAGACCGGAAGTTCCGGGCCAGCCCCAGTTTTGGTTTCTGGAGGAGCCAAAAGTTTCGGTTGGACCAGAAGCTCCGGGCCTACCTGAAAGTAAAATCTAGATGAGCCGAAAGTTCTGGTTAGGACCAGAAGTTCCGGATCGAAGTAAATTCGATACAAAAGGTTATTTTCAGAAGTTTCGGTTAGGATCGGAAGTTCTGGGTCCAGACGAACAGATTAGATCTGTTGGGCTTTAATACTGATTAAAGGCCCATGAGAGGGCACTATATAAAGAGAGGTGGGGATAGCACGAAAAGGCTGCTGCTGTTGTTCCTAGTTGAGAACCCTAGCCATCACTTCTTCTCTCTCCTCGATTGCAAGGGTTGTGATCGATCTCCCGGATCTCGTGAGTGGTGCTAGCACGCCGGCGTGAGGTGATCCGGTCCCCGGACATGTGGATACCGTAGAGACACTACTCCAATAGTGGTGCTCGTCTTCTTTCCGTGAAGTTCACCGGATCGTAGGATCGCGTTGTATTCATCGCCGGATCACCAACGAACAGACGAAAACGTGAGAAACAGTTCGAGGACACGCTTCACTGAGGAGTCATGGTAACCACCATGAGGTGATGAGTGCTTGTCAACCGGGGAGGTGATGTCAAGAAGAAGTTGAGAAGAAGAGAAGACTCGACCGTGACGGAGCTGTCGTGCGACTCAGGCACACGGACGGGCGTCGGCCGGGCAGAGGGGTCGCGGAGGCGTCCGGTCCAATCCGGGTGCGTGAAGCTGAAGCGGCGAGGGTTGATCCGGTGTGGTGCTGATCCGT
>KE370963.1:63845-76036 GCA_000418225.1 Zizania latifolia
CAATCACTCGGAAATCAAAAAATGGTGGTCGGATACAGTACAAATTTCATTCCAAAATATAATTGCATTAAAACTTCACTATCCACATAGTTCTTTTTTTGTTACATATTTTTTATCTACTCAGCAGGTTCTTCTGGATACGGTTCTAGGTCTTGGACAATGACAGTGGTCATATCCTCCACCTCCGCTTAGATTCCCTCCATGTCGGACCTTTCTACGTTCGCTAGCCACCCCTCTTGGATGTGATCCATCCGAGCAGTTGGATACAACGCCCAGACTATGCCGAGCACGTGAGTGGCCGCCGACCGCATGAAGTCTCAGGATTGGTCCCGCAGACGTGTCGCCGACCCCTAAAGCCGCTCAAGAAAATGCTCCATTGTCCACTCAGCGTTGGAGGGCTCCCCGTTAATCATCTTGATGAGAGTCTCCGCTCCTGCCCGGACGTGGTCGAGCTGCGCCTGAGTATTTTTCAAGCGCAACTCTAAGTCAGCGAATTGAGCATTCACTCGCCGATGCAGCTCTGCAACAGTACCAAGACAAGTGTTAGCTAGTATATAAAGTTGACGTTTATTGATGATAATATTGGCCGACCGTACTTTTGTACTCACCGACTGCTTCATTGGCCTTCTTCTCGGCAAGAATAATCTTCTTTTTCACCTCCGCCATATCAGCCTCCGCCTTCGCCAACTTCTCCTTGGCTTCGTCCCGCTCAGCCACGGCTACCTCCGCTACAGTGACCGAGCGGTCGGCCATTGCAGTCACCGTCTCCAACTGGGCCTCCAGCATAGCCTAGTCTGTTAATCATATGGATTAGACTGCTACAAGTTGAATGCTGCTGACAGCTAATGCAGTGGTCAGACGATTACCGAAGGAACGGATCTCCAACTGGCCGTGGAGGATCTCATTATCCCTCTCCACCATCTTCTAGGCAGCCTCCCTCCGAGCAAGCTGCTCTGTCAGGCTCTGAACTTGGGCGTTGAGAGCACCCAAGTCCAAGTTATGGCTAGGGTGGAGCATACTCGTATTCTCGACCAACTGGTTTAACACCCGCTGCAACAAGTATAACATCAGCTACAAGTGGCGAGATTAAAACCAAATGTTGAAATAAACATAACTTACGCTGGTCACGCGACTGCGACGGCTCAGTGCATCGTAGCACTCGGCCACCTCCTGCTGCACTTCATCACTGACCGGTGTCGGTCCACCTCTCGACCACGTAGCCTCTGCAGCATGTGGCACCACGTCTGCTGCTTCCCCTGTAACAGTGTCAGTGGGTGGCTACTCCCCCATTGTAGTATCTCTAGCCAGACCAGTGGTGGTCGGCATGGCCTCAGCGGTAGCCGGAGCATCACCACTCGGCACGGCCGAGAGTGGCACCCATGCAGTCGGGACGGCCGCTGGTCGAACCTCGGGGGCTTGACCAGCCATGGTTGGCATGGCCTCACCCTTGGTCGGGGCACCACCACTTGGCACACTTCCAGTCGGCGCCCCTCTGGTCGAAGCCTGAGCAGTTGCGGCCTACTTGCTGGCAGCCGTGAAGATTACCACATCAGTGGTCACCGTTGCCGCCGTAGTGGTCGTCGGGCTGATCGGCGCGGTCGTTCCCATGTCGACTCTCCCACCACCGATAGCCCCAGAGCCGCCCACTGCTGACTGGCGAGCAGCATCACCATTGCCGGACAGCGGAGCTGGCGCACTGCTCAACAAGCAAAAGTTAAATCAATAACATACATGGTATTGGTCAAGCTTATCAACAAATCAACTTACCAGGTTGACCGCCGAAATCCGCACATTTTCACCCGTCGCTGTGTGCCCGATGGGCCCCTTGACAACGATGACGCCACCATCGTCCCAGCAACTCCTGGCCTGCCCCCGGACGTCTCCTAGTCGGCACTAGCTTCTCCAGCAAATGACGATGGCACCTAGGGTTTTTCCTGAGATGCCACCGTTGTAAGTGGCTTCTTCGTAGTAGGAGGACAAACGTCTTTGTCCTTCCTCTTCTTCGTGCCGATTGGACTGATCGGCCGGTTGATGTCCTTCTGCCCGACCGCACGGGGCTACTCGGGCAAAGGAGCCCGGGAGCAGAACGCCTCTCGACCCTGCATATTTTATAGCAATTAACACCTAGCAGGTGATATCATTACACAAATAAAAGATAAGTCTGCAATGCCTTACCGGCGGTTGGGGATTACTGAGCTTGAAGGAGCGTGGGCCATCGTCGTTGCCGAGCGCTGTCTGGCCGGCGAAGAGATCATTCACCCGCGCCTTGCTCTCCTCCACACCTAGGGGTTCTGATGACTCCCGGGTTGTGTCCGCCCTTCCTGAGTACCAGTACCCTAGCTGCAGTCGGTGCTTGCAGGGCTGTACTTGGCGGGCCACAAAATTAAAGGCCACATGGACTCCCGAGAGCTTCTCCCCCCGAAGTTGGGCAATCATCTAAACGAGCTCATCCACTTGATCTTGATCTTCTGACCCGCAACGGTCTGACCAGGTCAACGCAGGGGTCGACACTCGGTCGGTCTCCAGCGACAGGGCTGGCTCATGGTTTTCAACATAGAACCACTAGGAATGCCAGCCCTTATTGGATGTCGGGAGGGGGATGGCGATATACTCTGCCGCCTTCCCATCATGAAGCTGAAGTCTAGCCCCGCCGACAACCTTCTTATTCAGAGTTCGTAGAAAGAAGTGGCGAAAAAGATTGAAGTGGGGGTCGATGCCAAGATAGACTTCGCAGAGTTGAATGAAGATGGAAATGTGAAGAATGGAGTTGGGGTTCAGATTGCAAAGAGAAATGTCGTAGTGATGAAGAAGACCACGAAGAGAAGGATGGGCCGGCAAGCCGAAGCCACGAAGAAAGAAAGACTCAAACACTACCAGTTCGTTGGTGTTCGAAGTCAGAAACGTCTCTCAGGCTGCCGAACGCTAGAGGGATATCGCCTGCGCTGGGAGAACTCCCTTCGCCTCCAGAGCTCGAAGCCGCTCCCTGGAAGAGATGGACTTCATGAACTCCTTCGAGCGATTAAAGCCGGTGCTGGAGTCGGTGGAAGCCATCAGGATAGTACACAGTGGAGCGAGGGGTTTAAGGTTAAAAAGGCGGCGAGCTTTGCGATAGCACACCACTCACTGGCAATGGCGGCCAGGACAGTGAGGAGCTAGTGGAAGAGGTTTGGGCGCAACAAAGAAGATGAATAGGCTTCAAGCAAATGCAAAAGCGTGCAGCAGACGAAATATTACCAAGGCTATTTACAACCGACCGCGCGATGGTTCAGGCCCCCAATCCGCTGCCATTGCCTCGAGACAAGTTTGGAAAGCAAAATCGTGTCATTATTGTGCCTGTCGATATACCCCGATGAATCCATCCGGCTATTCAACACAAATCTAAAGACTGCGCAAAGAAGTCAAACCGACGCCCACTACTCCAACCGACATCTTTCTGCCAAAGCGTCTAGGAACTCGTGGGTCTTTTCGCATCAGTCAAAACTGACAGACGCCAGTCCCTTCCACTAGATGCCTTTTCACCAAAATCGGGAGGGGGCCCACACGCTCCATTACTCTTGCAGCCGCCGGTCTACTCTGATTGACGCCTAATCGCCAAAATCTTTGTGGGGCCCACATACTCCATTACTTTTGCAGCCGGCAGTCTGACATTTTCTCTACCGAGCATGCAATTAACCCCACGAATGCCTGTAGCTGCCGATATGCGCTAATTGGCGCCTATTTCACCAAAATCTTCGTGGGCCACACTCCCACATACAGCAACTGCTGCCTTTTTGGTCAAAATGATGTGGGACCCACGTACTCCATTTTGCCAAAGAACTCCAGCAGACGCCTTCTCACTTAAAACCTCACAGATTTAAAATATCTCTAGACTCCAATAAAGCACCCGATCGACACAACGCTCGAGAGCACAAATTTCGCCTGCCTCGATGGTAATGGGACAAGATTTTAGACCTTGAAGCATGTTTTCCCTAACAAACCTTTAAGTTTGGGGGCCACATCCGACAGGTGCACCTAGTCGGTGCTCCTGCCTAATCGAAGAAGGAATCCATCCAGACAAAGCTCTTTACAACTTCTCGACTCCACTCAGATGATTATCATCTTTCTGTCACAACGAGCTTGGGGGCTCCTGTCGGGGATATGACCTCGGGGTACTTTTCAAGTACATTTATGGTGATCAGACAGGAGATTGGATCAAAAGGACAGAGTATTAATTATGACCTAGAAGGGGTGCGGACCACAAGGACTCTGGAAATTGAGGCATTATTTTCTCACACACAATATTATTGTGCCAACATCATACCCCTCAGAGACATTCTCAGAAACAAAGATTCAATTGGAAGAATAGTGAAGTGGGCGGTCGAGCTAGCCCCTTTCGGTATAGATTTTACCGCCCGGACAGCGATTAAGTCCCAAGTAATTGCGGACTTCGTCACGGAATGGACCCCTCCTGCCTTCTAGTCCCCGGAGGTACCGGGTGAAGGCATTTGGACCATCTATTCCGACGGAGCCTTTTAGGCCTCCGGCGTAGGGGCGGGAGTTGTAATAATTTCGCCATCCGGCCAGAAGGTCTTGTATTCTGTTAGATTAAATTTTAAAGCCACAAATAACGTGGCCGAGTACGAAGGCGTTCTATTAGGCCTTCAAAAGGCATGGGCCCTCGGCGCTGCCAGGGTGCTTGTAAAAACCGACTCCTAGATTATGGCTGGACATGTAGATAAGAGTTTCTAGGCTTGACATTCGGACCTCGCTAAGTATTTATCTGAGGTCCGTAAAGCGGAGTTAGCATTCAAGGGGATTTCAATCAGAAGCATTTCGAGGGGTGAAAATCAGCAAGTTGATGCCCTCACCAAGGCAGCTGCGGAGGCCAAGATCTACCCGATGGCGCATTCTATGAAGAGCTATGTACCCCATCGACACCAAAGTCAGCGCCGACCAAAGTACTCTACGTGCAAGCTGAAGATTGGCGAAGCCCAATCATGGCCATGCTTCAAGACAAAGGCATGCAGCCCGAAGGCCTCGAGCTTTCGAGGCTACAGCACAGGGTTCACAACTACCAGCTTATCAATGGCCTGCTCCATAAATCTAGAGTGTGCTCGCTACTGCTACGATGCATTTCAAGACAAGACGGCCAAAACATACTTCGAAGCATCCATGAAGGCTTGTGCAGAAGTCACCTCGCTCCGCATGCGCTAGCAGGAAAAACACTTCGACAAGGGCTTTATGGGCCCACTATAATGGCAGATGCCAAAGCCTTGGTTCGCATGTGCCAGGGCTGCCAGTGGATGGGGAGACAGACCCATCACCCACCAACTCCGCTTCAGGTCATTGCCTCGGTATGGCACCCCGTCCGGTGGGGCATGGATCTAATCGGAGCATTTCCGCAAGCCAGGGGGAATTTGAAGTTCGCTGTGGTCGCGGTCGAGTACTTCTCGAAGTTGGTCAAAGCTAAACCCCTCACCGCCATCACTTCGAAAAACATCTAGAAATTTTTCTGACAGAACATAATCTGTAGGTTCGGAGTGCCTAAACAGCTCACCATCAACAATGGCACTCAATTCGACGTGAAGCCCTTCAAGGAATTCTGCGAAGATCTCGGCATTGAACTGTGCTTCGCCGCAGTTAGGCACCTACAGTCCAACGGAGCAGTTGAAAGAGCCAATGAAAATATTTTGTCAGGCCTCAAATGTTGGATTGTTGGCCTAGCTAAGGGGCTGTGGGTCGATGAATTGCCAAAAAATTTGTGGTCCATTCGGACCACCAAAGCTCATTCCACAGGATTCACTCCGTTCAGGCTATTGTTTGGCGATGAAGCAATGACCCCGATAGAGTTAAAGGGAGGCTCACTACGGACATTGCTCCCAGAAGATAACAACGAAAGGCAGGCTTCGCTTGATTTATCCGAAGAAACCAGACTCCGAGCTGTAGCCAATTTGACAAAGTACCAGGATCAAATGAAGTCATGGTACAATCCCAATGTGAAGCCGAACGAATTACGACCCAGACACCTAGAACTCCGAAGTGTCCCTACGCCTGGCAAGTTGAGCAATAAATGGGAAGGCCAATATATTATACTTTGCTCCAACAGGCTGGGCTCTGTCAAGCTGTCCAGCCTCGAAGGTGAAGAATTGAGGCATACTTGGCATGCGGAGCTCCTCCGGTGGTATTTTGCCTAGTCTGTAATTCTAAGTCAGCTGCGGAGTACCCTTTGAATAAAGCTCCTCGTCAGCAATTTCATCATCAAGGTAAAATTAATCCCCAAAGGGGTATGGTTCGCATGCTATAAGCCTTCGAACATATTGACGTAGCGATGGACGCATCGCAAAGTCCGTGAGGATGCAATGGCCGAATAACATACTTACTAATTTCTGCTACCCGAAGCCACAGGCTCAGCACGAGACAAATAAAGTCTAACATGCGTACGAGTGCACTGCGCTCCGCTGTGAAGCCTGAAGCCCAATGCTCGAGGGTCGCTCCCCGAGTATGGCCAAAGGTATTGACTTTGGGCTCCATCAAGGGACCCTAAAAATTCCGGTGCGATCTGCTCCACCATTACCGCTACACAGTACCCTCGGGTCCGTAACGGTAGAAAAAATAGGACTCCGAGTTCAACCTCAAAGCGTCCAAAAAGAGTCCGAACCGACCGAAAAACAACATGGGCTGTACTTCGACCCCGACGAAACTACTACTACTGCAAAATAGTGTCTTCAAACACACAAGAGTAAAAATTTAAAAGATTCCGAGTCACAGCTCGAAGCATCCTAAAAGGCTCAATGCCATCACATTTTCGCAGCCATGCTATGAACACTACACCACGCACATACGAAGTGCATTAAAACCTCACACTAACATTGCGCGCAGCAGCCATTCGCTTAAGGTCACGCCCACTCCGAGCAAGGGGGGACCGAGCAGTATGAGTGCGTGTGTCCGAGGCACACTTCGTAAGAAGATCAACTTTATTTTCATAATCAAATTTACAGATGCAAAGTCAAAGTACGAATGCGAAGTAAAAAGAATTACAAAGTCAACAATATGTCAAAGTACAATTCATGAAAAGGCAGTATCTAGCCCAAGGAGGAATCGAAAACCCCTTCGCCCTCACAGGTCCGGAGGAGGTTGGCTCCAAGAACCTCCTCCAGACCCCTGCACTCGTGGGTTCAACGGGTTCAAAGAAGGCTTCGCCTTAGTTTTCGATCGCTTATTCTTTTTGGAGGCCCTCAAAACCTTCCTTTCCTCCTGCAGCTCCACCCATGAGCGAAGTCTGGGTTGGCTTACCCCAGCGGGAGATACATGCCCTTCGTCAGACCAGTCAATTGACTCCGATGAAGAAGATATAGACGTGATCGGCTCCTTTTTTATTGATACAAGTACCTTACTGACTACTTCGGGCATTATCCTACCTAAATTCTCACGGGGAAGTCTAAAGCGAGTGCGGCCTTCAGCCTTAATGGCCTCAAAAATTGCCCAATGATGTCGAAGCTCTTCACTGGCTTCGAGTATTTCAATGTCGGGAACAGGATTTGTAGCTAAGTCCTGAGAAATCCCAAAAGTGTTGCTTTCATTAATAAACGAAGTATATTACAATCAAAAGTTACATTGAAGTCCTAAGAAACTACACCTCGGAGGAGGCACTCGGAGGTTTGTCCAGCGGCTTGGGGGACGAAGTCGCCTGCTATGCTCGGCGACGGCGGGCTTCGTCCATCATGCTCTTGGTAAACTCCCGCCCTTCTCTCTTCTAGGCCCCCTGGAATGACTTCCAGGAGGCGAAGACGTCCGAAGTTGGCGCTAGCAGGCAATCACCTCTGAATTCGATCGCTGCCGCTCCCGTCGCTGGATGGACGTTGCAACCGGCATCTTCGAGGTAGTGGAGAACGCCCTGAGCCGCAACCCTTCCAGAGACCTCCCCGTAGGTCGCCATGGTGGCCTCAGCCATCTTAGCTATGGCGCGGATAAATTTTAGGCTGCGAGCCAGGGGCTCGGCCACCATCGCTAAAGTAGCATGGCAGGACGTACCAAAGCACGCTAGCATTTCGCTAAGCCCCTCGATAGTCCCATCCACCACCGTAGCCCCTTTGGCCTGTTCGGCCTTCAGAGCAACCTCTGAGGCCATCAGCACCTTGTTGACCTCCTGAAGTTCGGAGGCTCCGGTCTCCAAAAGATGTTTCTCTTCTCGGAGCCTCTGATATTCTGCCTCTAGGGCTCCCCGGGTGGCCCGAAGGTTGTGGGCTTCGGCCTCAAAGGTCGCCCTCCTCTCTTGCTCCTTGCGGAGGCTATCCTCCAGATCAGAGACCTTCTCTTCGGACTCCGTGAGTCGCTCTCGGAGGTCCGCTGTCTCTTGCCCATGGTGATGCTCCAGCCTATTAAAGGCATTCGCAGTCCCCCGAGCCAAAATAAATAGCTAACAGAATAGCAAGGCAAAAATAAGTAAGAGTCGCGGAAAGAAAAATGATAGCGAAGTCACCAGCTCGAAATAAGCCAATTGCATACCTGGTAAAGGGCCGACTCTTGCGCCGCCGCTAGGTCAGTGTGATGGTGCTGATTGACCACGTCACACTCGTCCAGGCTCTGCTCGGTCTAGGCTAGGGGCTCCAACAGCGCCCTAATATCTGCGCTCGGAGGCACAAAAGGCCGGAGCAGAGGAATCCACTCTAAAATCCTCGCCACGGCAGAGGGACTTTGTGTTACGGCATCGGTAGGTTCCTTCCCCCGGGAGGGGCTGTTCTCGGAGTCCCCTTCAGAACCGGCTCCATCACCCTCCTCCGAATCAGCTTCCGTACCCATTGCCGCCGCATCCTCGCTAGGGGCTTCGTCCCCCACTCCACCGATGTTGCCAGCATCTTCGACGTGAGGCCCCTCCGGGACAACCACCACGAGGATATCTGAACACAAGTAAATCTCATGCAAATTAAGCAAGGTACACAAAAAAAGGGAGAAGGAAAGAAATATAACTTCACCGAGCAAGTATATACGCAGCCATACCTTCCGTATCTCTTAGCGGAGACAAGGATAGGCTTCGCCCCCTCTCGAACATCCAGAGAAAATCATCCCCTGAGTCACCCAAGGATCCAACGGGCGAAGTCTCGCCAGGTTGTAAGTCTGGCCCCAAAATTGCAGCAGTCCCTTCGTCAACCCCCATCCCCGCCAATGGTGGTGGGAGTAGGGCCAAGACGGTCGAAGGGACTGGAGATGATTGCCGGGGTGGGCTCTACTACACGCGGCCCCTCCGCTTTGGGGATGACTTCTGAGCCCCCTGAGGACCCTTGTCCACCTTCCTCTTCCTCAGGGCCACGTCGGGAGCATCTGGATCAGTGAGCGAAGGCGGCGTGATGTTGAGTCCGCCCCATATGCGGTTGAAGCGTTCCCATGATCTGACAAGCTCGAGTCACCTTTTCTTCTCGCCCGAGGTAGGGGGTCCGACGACCCGCTCGGCCGCCTTGACCACTTGGTCTGGGGAGAGCGTCACCCTCGCTGCTGCAAAACATAACGAAGGTTAACAAAAGAAAGGGCACTTAAACCGAAGCATAAAAGTTCTAAGTAATACATATAGTTTCCTGAGGAATTCCTTTCGGCTCCCCATCTTCACCACTCCAAAATTCTGTAGGCCAGCGGGCCTTCAGAGGAGCAATCCGAGGTGAAATAAATTCCTCCACCAAGTCCCTCATACTCATCTGGTGGGTGACTATCTTCAGGAGTTGAACCCATGACCGAATCATGGGCTCGTCTGTCAAAACTTCTGCCTCCAACCTGCACAAAATCCCTTGGTTGAGGCAGCGAAGGCCGGAGTCCACCCCTGCCGCAATGTAGAACAACTGAAAGGTCCAGTCTGAGTACCATCGTTCGTTGATGTCCTTCGCCGGGAAGCAATCTTGAAATTCCTTGCGGAGCTAGAAGTTGATGCTCCCGTAGGCTAGCACCCTAGTCACTCCGTCTTCCCCCAGCCATCTCTTGGGCTAACAGTTGGCCTCGTGCAGCATGGCAAAGTTGGCCTTCGCACCCTTCGGCCCTCATAGCCCACTCGAAGATAGCCAAGCGGGCTATGGCATTCGGAGACAACTGTGGCAACTCCACGTTGTACAGCTGAAGGACCTTCGAAAGAAGGTCCGAGGAAGTCCCAAGCCCGCTTCAAAGAAGGCCTCGAAGACAACCACCTCGTCCACCATTGGCTCTGGAATCACTTCCTCTCTCGGAATGCGGATCACAACACCTTGGTCCACCCTCCCTCGGCAGATCTCCTCCACCGACTTCTCAGTACAAGCAGACTTCTCCAAGATGAAGGTATGCTCAGTTTACTTCTCCGACGGTGGTCTAAGATCATGAGGCCCATATGACCTCGGGGCGCTAGGACCTCCTCGGGATGCCGCGGCCGCGGCCGCCTGCTGCTGGAGAAGTTTGGGGTTTGGCGAAACCTTGAAAGCTAGAGCCCTTCGATAACTTCTTCGTCTTGGCCGGCGAGTCTAAGGAGCGCGAAGGACAAGAGAGGGCGTTGGGAGCTAGATTTTGAGGGTTGAAGAAGACAGAGACGAAGAAGAAAATGGTGAAGGCATGAGGCGTTCACGGTAATGGCCGACGGCTATATATAGGCCGCGAAACTTGTACTACAAGCCTCTTCGCGTCTACATTTGTTACCGCTCCTCGTTTCACCTTCCGTCGCTGACATGTGGGTCCGAGGGGAAAATCATCTGAAAAAGGTAATCCCGAAAACCGCGGTGACGGTTCGCCTTCAGATTCACCATCCCATCGAGGTGGCGTTTGGGTGCCCGAGGGCACCCCTTCATCTGCACGATTCAATCTCCCTCCGATTCAAGTACTCCGCTGAAGACATCCAAAGCCCAGCCAGATGACGCCAAAGTAGTGTTATTTGAAGCATGACGTTTTATTGATAACGCGCATTGTCCCTTCTGAACGAAAGAACCGAAGGGCCATGTGCGAGCGGCTACTGTTGGAGAAAAATAATCCCATCATTCAAGTAGCGGAGTACTTCAAAGCTAGAAGCATGCTGTTCAAGGCTTCGGAGGTTTACGATTCACCTGCGAAGACACTCCAGAGCCTGCATGATGCACGGAGGGTCATAAAGAATTGCCTCCCCTTCGGTGGTGTCTCACCCCGAAGGACCGCCGCAATGATCAACATGACGTTTGCTTTCCAAGTACGTTCACACTAGGGTTTACAATTTTACCCCTACGAAGTCTTGTGTACAGAGTCCGCAACGACGGTTGTAGCTAGAGGGTAAATTAGTACTTTCCTGTTGTATTTTTGTCTATAAATACCTACCCTTCCTACTGTAATAGGGACGATGAATTCAATCCGGAAATATACCTCGAACTGGACGTGGGGTTATTATCCTTTTTGGAGGCCTGAACCAGTTTGAATTTCACTTCGTGTTTAATCAGTCCTTCGCGACTAATCGAACCTGTTGGCGTAAACTCTTACGCCAACAGTAGGTTAATTTATTATTTAAATAATAAAACAAACTAAAAATGGTGCCAAATTTATACTTAATCTGTACACTTTTAGATTGTACAAGTTTAGGTTATTTTTTTGCAAGTTTAAGTGACTGATAAATAAGAAAAAAGCCAACAAACCAATAAATAGCAAAATTGTTCAAAATAACTGCTGCTCAAATCCATAAACAACTCCCTATTGTGAGGGCTCTACATAACTTTATGGAAATAAATTTCGTCGGGTTAGCTGTAAAATCCTCTACACAAGGATCTCATGTAGATTAGCTTCTTATCATCGGATTACTTCAAATCTTTACGTAGCGTCAATCTAGACGGGGTTCTTATAGAGAGAAGTATAAAGCCCCAAATAATTTATTTCCTATACTCTCTATCGTCCAATTATCTTAGTACGTGACAACCATTCAAAATTAGGGTCCTCATAATTAAGAGGAATTTTACCATCCTTGAGGGTGTAGAGGTACTAAATCTGAGTCATTAATCACACTCATCCAACGGTTGAGATTATGGCAGTACCTACGTGCGCAGAGGATGATAACTCTAGTGCTGCTGTAAGGTGAAAGGGTATTCTCATACTTTCACATCAAAACTGCACAGCACTGTAGGGGCACCAGGCCGGCCAACAAGAGTTGCGGCAAGGCCGGTGGGTCGGTGGGGCGGACTATGGTGGCGAGGCTGCCTAGAGAGGCGGGGCGACGGGGCTCGGCGAGGCCACCTTGAGCGACGAGGCCACCT
>KE370963.1:112291-129587 GCA_000418225.1 Zizania latifolia
TAGGGGAGAGACGGCCACAACCGGTGTAGCCAGGAGAGGTGGTGGCTAGGGTTAGGTCGAAGCAACAACCAACAGCCAATCATGCGAACAGCCAGCCGCCATTTCATCCTAGCCCCTCCTCTCCTTATATAGTGCCCTCTCACGGGCCTTTAATCAGTATTAAAGCCCAACAGATCTAATCTGTTTGTCTGGACCCAGAACTTCTGGTCCAACCGGAACTTTCAAAAACAACATTCTATATCGAATTTATTTCGACCCGAAACTTCTAGGTCACACCTAGAACTTCCGGTTAGTCCAAAATACACTTTCAGGTAGGCCTAGAACTTCTGGTCCAATCGGAACTTCCAGTTCCTCTAGAAACCGAAACTGGGGCTGTTCACGCTGTTAGTTGCTTTGACCTAACCCTAGCCACCACCTCTCCTGGATACACTGGTTGTGGCCATCTCTTCCCTAATCTCCCACGTGGTACTAGCATACCAGCGTGAGGTGATCCCATCCCTGTACGTATAGATACTATAGAGGCACTGCTGCTACTGCGGTGCTAATCTTCTCCCATGGAGATCACCGGACTACGTCGTCTTCATCGCCGATGAGGAGATAGAACTGACCGGAGCCGATCAAGGACGTGCTTCATCAACTTTGCTTTTGCTGCCCTAGTGCGTCTCGTGGCTAGAGGTAACGATCTATGATCCCATTACATGCATGGTTCTTAGGCGAACGGGGTAAAATTTTTGAATTTAGTGCTAGCGTAGCCTCTCCATAACCTAACAGTGGTATCAAAGCCTACGTGCATAGTGTTTATGTGGTATCACATATAGGTGTTATGTGGTAGAAATAGATTGGATCTATTGTTCTTGCGTCGGATTTTTGGAAGTTCCGGGTGTGACCCGGAAGTTCTAGGCTAAAATAATCCTGATATAGAATATCATTTTTGGAAGTTCCGATTGGACCGGAAGTTTTCGGATCGGAGGCTCCGATTGGACCGGAGGTTTCGAGCAGAAATAAATTCCGTATAGAAGGTTATTTTTGGAAGTTCCGGGCTTTGAGCCGGAAGTTTCTGGCTAAAATAAATTTGACACAGAAGGTAGATTTTGGAAGTTCTGGCATTGAGTCGGAAGTTTCGGTCCATTCGACCGAAAGTTCTGGCCCTTTGAGCCGGAAGTTCTAGGTCCAGTTTTTAGTCATTCATAGATTCTACGCCTAACTTATTTTTACAGAGAATGTTGTGACTGGTATAGCCTGGTGATGTATATGATGCATGCATGTAATTTTCGTGACCTGCATGTCATAGTTAATTGCAGCCCAAGGCTGTTCAAATATTGTACGACCTGCGCGTTGACATGTGATGATTCTGCTCATGTAATTAGTATAGTGCTATTAGCTGTAATAGACTAATACAACTTCATGAAGGCTTGAAGCGTGATGACCCAAAGGACAGAAACCATGGAGATGGAGATCACCATGCGAGAAGGGCCGTACTATGTCATAGTTAATATGATTGACTGTGATATTTATTTATGTTCCTGTCATACTATTCTTTTATGTTCTGTGTGCGGTAGGCATCGTTACCATGTTAGAATAGTTTCCCTAAGAAAATTAAGAATTTTGATGCCCTTTCCAATAGATGCACCTACAAAGGTTTTGATCATTGTATGGTGGGTCTGTCAAAGCAGGGTGACATCTTTTATCTTGACCAGTTAGGGTGGATGTCGGACAACCACATGCATAGTATTGGTTTGCTTAATAAAGCTATCAAAACGGTTTTGGGCTTTGGGGCATTGAGTTGGGCATCGAGGCATTGGATGCCACCCCAACGAACAAGAGTCACATAGGGATGTGATTAGCAAAGTGTTGCTTACCTATGTCACTAATCTTCTAGCAGTGATGCCAAAGCTCACTAGGAGTTAGTTGAATATGGATCTTGTTCTACTACATGTCGTAAGAGGAAAAACGATAGTATATCATGTAGTGGAGCATCTTTTATTTGATAGAAGATTCACATAGCTTAGTGCTAAACTTTGCATTTTTGTTGTAGATCATGGCACCTACTGCAAAGAACATTTCTATTTTTAATCTACGATCAATTCTTGAAAAGGAAAAGCTTTCTGGAATAAACTTTATTGACTAGTATAGAAACTTGAAAATTATTCTCAAACAAGAGAAAAAAGGAATATATTCTAGAGGACCCCCATCTTGATGAACCAGAAGATGATGCATCTTCCGCGTGTTGGCGGGCTTATGAGAAGCACGCCAACGATTCAATTGATGTCAGCTGTCTCATGCTTGCTTATATGTCCTCTGAGCTTTAGAAACAATATGAGAACAGGGATGCCTACGATATGATCATGGGACTCAAAAGCATGTTTAAGAACCAAGCACGGACTGAGAGGTACAACGTCTCAAAGTCTTTGTTTGTGTGCAGGTTAGCGGAAGGCAGCCCAGTCAGTCCTCTTGTGATCAAGATGATTGGTTACATTGAGAGCCTGGAAAAACTTGGTTTTTCCCTTGACCAAGAGTTGGCCACGGATGTGATTCTCAAGTCGCTCTCTATGAGCTTTAAGCCGTTCATTTTGAATTTTCATATGAACAGCATAGAAAAAAATATGGCTGAATTACATGGATGCTAAAGACTGCTGAGGAGAACATTAAATAGAATTCTAGTCATGTGATGATGGTTTAGAAGGATAGCAAGAAGAGAAAACGTAAGGAAAAGGCTAAAGCTTTAGATGTGATCTCGAGCTCTAAGTCTAAACCAGCTAGAAAGTCCAAGACTAGCCCTGCTACTTCTGACACCTACCACCACTGCCATAAGACTGGTCATTGGCGGAGGAATTGCAAGTTGTACTTGGAAGAACTCAAGCAAAAGAAGGGAAGTGTGACTTCTACTTCAGGTATAAATATTATTGAAATTAATCTTGCTACTCGTCCAAGTGATTTATGGGTATTTGATACCGAATCAATAATTCATACTTGCAAATCGTTGCAGGGACTGAAAAGGACTAGGAAGTATGCAAGAGGCGAATTGGATGTCCACGTTGGCAATGGTGCAAAAGTTGCTGCGTTGGCCGTCGGCGTTTATTCTTTGTCGCTACCCGTAGGATTAGTTTCGGAATTAAATAATTGTTATTTCATTCCCGCCTTAGGCAGAAACATTATCTCTTCGTCATGTTTAGAGGAAGGCGGTTTTGCTGACATGGTGGTCCACGTGGCCCAGCACTAGAATCTAAATAGTGGGACCCGCTTGTCAGTGGGCCCCTTGAGATAGTTGAATTAGAAAAGTACATGGCCATGCCACTATGATTAAAGAGTTAATCATGATTAATCCACTACTTGATCGAGTGAAGTGTCGAGCTATCACAAGGGTGGCACGAATCTCGCCTTGAGCTTGACTGATGTCGTGTGGTAAAGGGATTGGTGCATGAGTATATCAAGGTTCAGAAAATATGATTTTGATTTTGTATGCTTTCGGGGGTCAATATGTGCTACTAGGTACCATAATTGATCAGCGATCTAGAAAAGGTTTCTGGGTAGCGGCCGTTTATGTATGAATCTATCGGGTCACACGCTTAAGGGGATAGGATTTGAAACTTGTAAGAATTGGCTCTTGTGCAAGTGGGAGATTGATGGAAATATGCCCAAGAGAATTCAGGGGAACCGGAAGTTCTGGCTTGAGGCCGGAAGTTCTAGGTTCTGGAGCATCCAGAAGTTTTGGTTCGACCGGAAGTTCTGGACCAGCCCCAGTTTCGGTTTTTTGGACCAACCGGAAGTTCCAGTTGGACCGGAAGTTTCGGGCTTGCCTGAAAAGTATATTCTGGACAAACCGGAAGTTTCGGGTGTGACCTGGAAGTTCTGGGTCAAAATAAATTCGATACAAAATGTTATTTTAGGAAGTTCTGGTTGGACCGAATGTTCCGGGTCCAGACGAACAGATTAGATCTGTTGGGCTATAATACTGATTAAAGGCCCGTGAGCGGGCACTATATAAGGAGAGGAGGGGCTAGGACGAAAGGTGCTGTTGCTCTTGCTGGCTATTCGCGCTGTTGGTTGTTGCTTCGACCTAACCCTAGCAGCCATCTCTCCTAGCTACACCGGTTGTGGCCGTCTCTCCCCTAATCTCCCACGTGGTACTAGCATATCGGCGTGAGATGATCCCATCCCTGTATGTGTGATTACCGTAGAGGCACTGCTGCTACTGTGGTGCTAATCTTCTCCTGTGGACATCGCCGGAGTACGTCGTCTTCATCAACGACGAGGAGACGAAGCTGAGCAGAGCCGATCGAGGACGCGCTTCATCAAGCGCGTCTCATGGCTAGAGGTAACGATATATGATCCCATTACATGCTTGGTTCCTGGGTGAACGGGGTAAAAATTTTGAATTTAGTGCTAGCGTAGTCTCCCCATAACCCAACATACAAAGCATGTCATACATGATGGACCTGATTGCGGAGGCATACAGGATCGCACTCATCTTCTCTAGCTCATCAGGTAGCGAAGGACACTGACTCTTGATGAGCGTAACGTCATGTGACATTGGTAGAAAACCTTTCTTGGAATTCTACATATTGAACCGTTTCAATACCTTATCAATATACATGCTTTGGCTTAATCTAATTAGCCTTCTCGACCTATCTCTATAGATTTTTATACCCAAAATGTATGCTGCCTCTCCAAGATCTTTTATTGAGAAACTTTTTCTCAATGAAGATTTACCAGCATCAAGCATTGGAATATCATTTTAGATCAACAATATGTCATCTACATATAAGACCACAAATACAAGTGCGCTCCCACTAGCCTTTTTATAAATACAAGGCTCTTCTTTATTCTTGATGAAACCAAACCCTTTGATCACTTCATCAAAACGAAGATTCCAACTCCGAGAAGCTTGCTTCAGCCCATAAATGGAACTTTGCAGTTTGCATATTTTCCCAGCATTCTTTGGATCGTTAAGACCTTCAGGCTGTGTTATGTACACATCCTCACTTAGGTTTCCATTAAGGAAAACCGTTTTGACATCCATTTGTCATATCTCATAGTCATAATATGCAGCAATTGTTAGGATGATCTGGATAGACTTTAGCATTGTGACGGGTGAAAATGTTTCATCATAATCAACATCTTGAATCTACCTGAAACCTTTCGCCACCAATCATGCCTTATAGATGTAAACATTTCAATCAACGTCTATCTTTTTCTTAAAAATCTATTTACATTCAATAGTTTTACACCATCAGGTGGATCAACTAAGTTATAAACTTGATTCTCTCGCATGGATTCTAACTCAGATGTTATGGCTCCAAACCATTTCTCAGAGTCTGGTCCTATCACCGCTTTTGAATAGGTCTTAGGTTCATCATTGTCTAACAATAACTCAACTCACTCACGTAAGTATCTAATACCCATAGAGCTCAAGTACGCCTCATGCTTGGGCTGTGAGAGAGGCTTCGTCAACAGATCTGCAATGTTTAAATCCGTGTGTACCTTACATATCTTCACATCACCTCTATCTATAATCTCACGGATCAGGTGATAGCGTCAAAGTATGTGTTTGGACTTCTGGTGCAACCTAGGTTCCTTGGCTTGCGCAATGACACCACTATTATCACAATAGAGGTCTACTGGACTGGATGCACTGGGGACAACACCCAGCTCAGAAATAAACTTTTTGATCCAAACTGCCTCCTTCGCAACTTCCGAAGCTACAATATACTCAGCCTCTGTTGTTGAATCTGCAACTATTTCTTGTTTAGAACTCTTCCAACTCACTACGCCTCTATTGAGGCAGAACATAAATCTAGACTGTGATCGCGAATCGTTCTTGTCGGTTTGAAAGATGGCATCGGTGTAAACATTTACAATGAGCTCCTCCTTACCTCCATAGACCAGGAACATATCCTCAGTTCTTCTCAAGTACTTAAGGATACTCTTTACTACCACCCAGTGACTTTTACCTGGGTTTAACTGATATCTGCTCATAACACTTCGAGCATAAGAAATATCTGGGCATGTACAAAACATGGCATACATGATGGATCCGATTGCGGATGTATACAGGATCGCACTTATCTTCTCCAGCTCATCAGGTGTCGAAGGACACAGACTCTTGCTGAGAGAAACGCCATGTGACATTGGCAGAAAACCTTTCTTAGAATTCTACATATTGAACCATTTCAATACCTTGTCAATGTACATGCTTTGGCTTAATCTAATTAACCTTCTCGACCTATCTCTATAGATCTTTATGCCCAAAACGTATGTTGTCTCTCCGAGATCTTTCATTGAGAAACTTTTTCTTAACGAAAACTTGACAGCATCTAGCATAGGAATATCATATCCGATCAACAATATGTCATCTACATATAAGACCAGAAACATAAGTGAGCTCTCACTAGCTTTTTTGTAAACACAAGACTCTTCTTCATTCTTGATGAAGCCAAGCCCTTTGACTATCTCATCAAAACGAAGATTCTAACTCCGAGAAGCCTGCTTCAGCCCATAAATGGACCTTTGCAGCTTGCAAACTTTCTCAGCATTCTCTGGACCGTGAAGATCTTCAGGCTGTGTCATGTACACATCCTCACTTAGGTTTCCGTTAAGGAAAGCCGTCTTAACATCCATTTGCCATATCTCATAATCATAAAATACGGCAATTGCTAGGATGATCCGGATAGACTTAATCATTGCGACGGGCGAAAACGTTTCATCATAATCAACACCTTGAATCTGTCTGAAACCTTTCGCCACCAATCGTGCCTTATAGATGTAAACATTTCCATCAACGTCTATCTTTTTCTTAAAAATCCATTTACACTTGATAGTTTTTACACCATCAGGTGGATCGACCAAGTTCTAAACTTGATTCTCTCGCATAGATTCTAACTCGGATCTTATGGCTCCAAGCCATTTCTCAGAGTCTGGTCCCATTACCACTTCCTTATAGGTCTTAGGTTCATCATTGTCCACCAATAATACGTCACGCTGCCCAGTGGTTAAAAACGAAAACTGCTCGGGCGCACGACTCAATCTCTCCGACCGACGTGGGGCTGGTGTCTTAACAATAGGCTCTACAACATCTTGCATATCGAGTTATGGTTCAGTAGGAGCTAAAACACTTTCTAGTGGTTCTCGAACCTCTTCGAGTTGCACCGTGCTCCCACTAACCCCTTTCAAGAGAAACTCTTTCTCTTGAAAAACACTATTCTAGGTGACAAACACTTAGCCCTCTTCCCGGTTATAGAAGTAATATCCTTTAGTTTTCCTAGGATACCCCATAAAAAGCATTTATCAGATTTGGGAGTGAGCTTATCAGACGTTAAATGCTTTACATAGGCCTCACAACCCCATATCTTTAGAAATGATAATCCGGAACGCTTTCTAGTCCATATCTCATATGGTGTCCTCTCTACAGATTTAGATGGAACTCTGTTTAACGTGAAAGCAGTAGTTTCTAAAGCGAATCCCCAGAAAGACAATAGAAGATCAGTTTGACTCATCATCGGTCGGATCATGTCTAACAAAGTTCGGTTCCTCGGCTCGGACACCCCATTCCAATGGGGCGTGCCAGGTGGAGTCAGTTGTGGAACATTTCCACACTGTTTCACATGATCATTAAACTCATGGCTCAAATACTAACCTCCATGATCCGATCGTAGAAATTTAATTGTCTTGTCTGTATGATTTTGTACCTCTTTCTATAACTTCTTGAACTTTTCAAAGGATTCCGACTTATGCCTCATTAAGTAGATGTAACCATATCTACTAAAGTCGTCGGTAAAAGTTATGAAGTACTGAAAACCACCTCTAGCTGTAGAACTCATTGGTCCACATACATCAGTATGTACAATGGCCAATAATTCATTTGCCCTCTCACTTTGACCAGTAAAAGGCGACTTAGTCATTTTGCCAAGCAAACAAGACTTACATGTGTCAAATAATTCAAAATCAAATGACTCCAAAAGCCCATCTCTATGGAGTTTCTGCATGCGCTTCTCATTTATATGACCCAAACGACAATGCCAGACATAGGTAGGATTCAAATCATTGATTCGAGGTTTCTTCGTATTAATGTTATAAATATGTGTATCGTAAGATTCAGAATATATAAGCCATTCAACCATGGACAAACACCATAGATCTTACCATCCGAAAATATTGAACAACACTTGTTCTTTATTATAAATTCATAACCATCTTCTTCAAAACATGACGAAGAGATAATGTTTCTGCCCAAGGCCAGAATGTAAAAACAATTATTCAATTCCAAAACTAATCCTGAGGGTAGCGACAAAGAATAAACACCGACGGCTAACGCAACAACTTTTGCACCATTGCCGATGCGAACATCCAATTCGCCTTTTACACACTTCCTTGTCCTATTCAGTACTTGCAACGATTTGCAAGTATGAATCATTGATCTGGTATCAAATACCCACGAATCACTTGGATGAGTAGCAAGATTAATTTCAATAACATTTATACTTGAAGTGGAAGCGGAAGTCTCACTTCCCTTCTTCTTCTTGAGTTCTTCTAAGTATAACTTACAGTTCATTTGCCAATGACTAGTTCTATACACAAACAAGGACTTTGAGGTACCATACCTCTCGGCCTGAGCTTGGTTCTCAAACATGCCTCGGTGTCCCACAATCATATTATGGGCATCCCTGTTCTTATCTTGCTTCCGAAGCTCAGAGGACATACTGGCAAACATGAGACAGCTAGCATTGAGTGAATCGTTGGCGTGCTTCTCATAAGCCCACCGATCAGTTGCAGATGCATTATTAGCTGGTTCATTAGGATAGGAGACCTCTAGAACATATTTCTTTTTCTCTTGTTTGAGAACAATTCTTAAGTTTCTGTACCAGTCAATAAAGTTTATTCCAAAAAGAATCAATCGCAGATTAAAAATAGAAGTGTTTTTTGTAGTAGGTGCCATGATCTACAACAAAAATGCAAAGTTCAGCACTATGCTATGTTGATCTTCTATCAAATAAAAGATGTACCATAATATGTAAAATGATCGCTTTCCCTTTAACAACATATTATGGGACAAGATCCATGTTCATCTAACTCCGAGTAAGCTTTGGCATCACTGCTAAAAGATTAGTGACATAGGTAAGCAACACTTGCTAATCATATCCTATGTGACTCTTGTTCGTTGGGGTAGCATCCAATGCCCGACTCGTAACTCCATGCCCCAAAGCCCAAAACCGTTTTGATAGCTTTTTTAAGCAAACCAATACTATGCATGTGGTGTCCGACATCCACCCTAACTAGTCAAGATAAAAGATGGCACTCTGCTTTGGTAGGCCCACCATGCAATGATCAAAACCTTTATAGGTGTAGCTATTGGAAAGAGTATCGATACTTAATTTTCTGAGGGAAACTATTCTAACACAGTAACAATGCCTACCGCACACGGAACATGAAAGAATAGTATGATAGGAACATAAATGAAAATCACAGGCAATCTTATTAACTGTAACATAGTATGGCCCTCTCGCATGGTGATCTCCATATCCATGGTTCCTGTCCGTCGAGTCATCACGCTTCAAGCCTCTATGAACTTATATCAGTCTATTATATCTAATAGCACTATACTAATTACATGAGCAGAAGCATCACATATCGACGCGCAGGTCGTACAACATTTGAACAGCCTTGAGCTGCATTTAACCATGACACGCAGGTCATGAAAATTACATTCATGTATCTCATACATTTGCAAGGCCATACCAGTCACAATATTATCTGCAAAAACAAGTTAGGCTGAGTCTATGCGTGACTGAAAACAGACCCAGAACATTCAGCTCAGAGGCCTGGAACTTCCGGTCAAAGGGCCCGAAACTTCTGACTCAGGGCCGGAACTTCCGAAATCAACCTTCTGACTTGATTTTATTTTGGCCTGAAACTTCCGGGTCACACCTGAAACTTCCAAAAATAACCTTCTGACTCAGAATTTATTTCTATCCGGAACTTCCGATCCAACCAGAACTTTCGGACCCGAAACTTCTGGGTCATACCCGAAACTTCCGAAAATAACATTCTGTGTCAAAAATTATTTTGGCCCGGAACTCCGGGTCACACCTGGAACTTCTGAAAAACCGACGTAAAAATAATAGATCCAATCTATTTTCATCATATATCACCATATGTGATCGATCCAGATTGAACACTATGCACGTAGGCTCTGATACCACTGTTAGGTTATGGGGAGGCTACGCTAGCACTTAATTTCAAAAATTTACCCCGTTAGCCTAGGAACCATGCGTGTAATGGGATCATGGATCGTTACCTCGAGTCACGAGACACGCTCGGGCAGCAGAAGTAGAGTCAGTGAAGCGCGTCCTCGAGCTGCTCCTCACGTTTTTGTTCGTTCATCGGTGATCTGGTGAACTCCGTGGGAAGAAGATGAGCACCACTATTGGAGTAGTGTCTCTACGGTATCCACACGTCCGGGAACAGGATCACCTCGTGCTGGCGTGCTAGCACCACTCGTGAGATCCAGGGAGAGATCGCTACAATCGGGGTAGCAAGGAGAGGTGGCGGCTAAGGTTAGAAACTAGAAGCAACAACAGCATTTTCGTGCTAGCCCCACCTCTCTTTATATAGTGCCCTCTCATGGGCCTTTAATCAGTATTAAAGCACAACAGATCTAATCTGTTTGTCTGAACCCGGTACTTCCTGTCCTAACCAGAACTTCCGATTCGTCTAGAATCCAGTTTTCAGGCAGCCCAAAACTTCCGGTCCAACCGAAACTTCCGGCTACTCCAGAAAACAAAACTGGGCTGGCCCAGAACTTCCGGTCTAACCGAAACTTCCGGATGCTCCAGAACCTAGAACTTCCGGTTCCCTAGAATTCTTTTGGGCATATTTCCATCATTGGGTGGGGAGTATAATGGGACTAACCGAAAAGGTGATTCCTTAAAATTCTAAGGACATGTTTGGACAAACATGGGTTGCCTGAATCTCTCCTCCTGGGGAGTGTATTTTCATTGGGAATTTCAAAGCATGGGCTACCCATCCATTTCTATTCATAATCTTTTCAGAAATAAAAGAATGCGATGCGCCGGAATCAAATAATACTGTAGCTCTACTTCTGGTGCTGCCTGAGCTGATTCAGCTTGCACATGGTTGACACGCCCTCTTTTGAAGTTGGAGGCATGGGAGGCTTGAGCACTTGTGGCTAGAGCGGCTCTTGCTGGTCCTATTGGCGGAGTATGCGCGGTGCTTATATTAGAGCGGGCTGGAGCTGCATTTCCAACAGCCTGTGGGTAGTTGTGCGAGATATGACCATACTGGTGGCAGGCATAACACTGAATATTAGCTGGTGAGCTTATGTTTCTCGCAAGAGTGCTGAATGAGTTGGAATTCCCTCCCTGGTAATTATTGGTGGGGCGAGGTGGGGCGCCCTGAGAAAAGCGAGGTGCAGGTGGGTGGTAGGTAGAAGTAGTGGGATGATGGTTAGGGTTGTGTGGAGTATTTGGGCAGAAGGAGTGAGTGGCTGACTGAGAGGGGAGATTAGGGCATGGGCGAGGAACACCTCGGGATGAACTTCCTTGTTGCAAACTCTTCCTCTTTCGATAGTCATCTGCCTCCTTGCGGGCATTCTCAATGAGAAGGGCTTTGTTGACAAGAGCCTAGAAATTCGGGAATCAAGGCCCACCAGCTGAACCTTAAGTCCAGTGTCGATTCCTTTCAGGAACCTCCGAATCTTCTTCTTATCAGTTTCTATCTTGTCAGGGGCATATCTTGCTAGTTTGTTGAAACGACTGAGATACTCCATGAGAGTAGTTCCTCCTTGACGCAGCCTATCAAATTCAGCCCTCTTCAAGTCTATTATGCTATCAGACACATAAGTTGTCCTAAAAGCTTCTGAGAATTCTGCCCATTCTATATTGGCAGGGTTAGCGTGGGCTACTCAGTAGTTATCCAACCAAGTAGCAGCAGGCCCACGTAGCTGATGAGCTGCAAATAGCACCTTCTCTATGGGGTTGCATTGCACAAGTTCTAACTTTTGTTCAACATCCTTCAACCAATTGTCAGCTTCAGCTGGTTCTGTCACTTGAATGAACTCAGGTGGACGGGAGCGAAGGAACTCAGCGAGCTTGGGGCGGCCATGATACTGGGCTGGTGGAGGTACCATATACTGCTGTATAAAGGCAAAGTTTTGAGCCAACCCTTGAAGGACCTGAGTTTGTATGGCCATTAGTTGGGTGATGTTGTTGGGTGGGGGTGGTAAATCTTCTTGCTGTTGTTCTGGCTATGGCTCCTGTTGTGCTCCTTGATGCAATACTGCATCTTCGGATTGTTGGTCCTGTTGGTTCTGGTTCTGCTCTTCATAGCCATAACGGACGGGTGCATGAACTGGACGGCGACCTCTAACCATCTATACCAAGGTATAGGCATGGCATCGATAAGAAGATAACATAAATAGGGTTTTTTTTAATACAGATCATGACGAACATAGTAGCTCACACACATACATAGGGGAAGGTGTCCAAATACAACGTCCTCGTGGACGGCACCACACAAAAGTACATCACAATCATATCATAACGGCTAACCAACTATCGTCAGTACTACCCATCACATCTAATATATCAGTGCTACTGCTACTAGTCGGGTGATACTACGATACTACCCCTCATCGTCGGCGTAGTACTCGCGCTCCTCTGGATCCTCCTCCTCAGACTCCTGCTCTGGCTCCTCCTCTGCAAGGAAGTCGTCGAGATCCATCTCTCCGTCATCACAGGTCAGACTGCCCGCGTCAACCATCTCATCATCATCACTGATGTAGATCACCTCTGTCTGCGGGACTGCTGCTAGAATCAGTGTTGGTGTGGGGTCTATGGCTGGGGATGGAAGTGGTGGTGGTACTGGCACAACGATCCCAATGGTCTGATCGGGCTGCTCCACAAGGGCAGGCAACAGTGATGGCTCTAAGGCAGGATCCGGGAGTGGAAAGAAGTAGTCTGGTGCTGCTACTGGAGAGGCTAAGGGTCCTAGGGTGTAGTCGGGGGACTGACTGCCTATCTCGAGGCAAGGGGCTGTAGAGCTCGATGGGGTATCTCGGTAGTGACGCGTAGGGGAGTACGGGGATATGGGTCTGATAGGATAGGTCTATGGCAGGTGGATAAATCTG
This sequence comes from Zizania latifolia, assembly GCA_000418225.1. Lineage (NCBI taxonomy): Eukaryota > Viridiplantae > Streptophyta > Magnoliopsida > Poales > Poaceae > Zizania > Zizania latifolia. The sequence continues at coordinate 125,433 of KE370963.1, forward strand.
GCATGGTACTCAACCGCGGCTGGTGTCTCCTGGTGAGTAGATGGAGTAGGAGTCCCTAGTATCGGGTCTAGGTCTATGCCGGCAGTAGGGTCAAACTGGGATGGATCCGGGTGTGGTGAGACAACTTCTAGAAGGGGTGAAAAGACGAGCTCAATGGGGGAAGGAGGGGCGGCAGGGGTAGGTACTACTACCGAAATAGATGAAGATAGGGGTACTGGCATTATAGGTGCTGGGGGTGCTACAGGTGGGTGAAGCAAGGTCCTAAGATGGGTGGCCTCTAGCTCAAGAGTGACGTATGCATCAAGGTGACCCTGATACATACAGTCATGTGCCTGGCTGAGCCTAGCAAGGAGGGCTAGAGATGGATGCTCCTCTAGGCAGGTGCAAGGGTGAGTAAAGCTGTCTGTGGAGTAGTCAAGTGTAGATAATAGGCAAAAACGTCTGGCACTAAGGTAGTCGTGATATCTCTGTCTCAGATGTCCTATGGCAGAGTAGGCTACATCCTGCATGGCTAGCACATAGGTAGGACGGAATATGGAAAAGTGAAGGGCCTCTACCTCACGGCTCAAGGGAAATAGCGAAACTGCCACATGGCAGGGGTGCGGGGGTGTAGGGTAGGTAAAGCAGGAATAATCAGGTGTGGCATATCCAAGGTACTCGGCCAACTCACGAAGGATGCGCATGAATCCGTCAAATCCCAAGCCCTGGGTGAAGTGAATCAGTCCGGTCGACATATACAAAAATTTACAAAAGAAATAGGCAGGTAAAAAATAAGCAATAGAAAGATAAAGATAAATTGCAAATATATATATATATATGTTTTGTTTTTATGCTAATTTAACCTATTAAATTTTTGGGGTTCCCATCCTAGGGCCAACTTGCTCTAATACCACCCTGTGATGCCCCGCCCTGTATAGACCAGGCTGATACGAGGTGAGAGGTAACTTTACGAACGATTCCACATCAGTGCTGACATTTCATCAATTCGTCGGTAGATCATTGCGATACGCAGTACTGACATTTATTACAAACGCTATATGAGGCATACCTCGTGGCAATTAGTTCTTACAACAAAGTTCAACAGCGGAAGCCAACATACAATTATTTAAACATCTTCACTAATCTTAGTTGGGAACTAGGACTGGAACCCTAATCTTCGTGATACTCCTCTTCCTCCACTCCGTCTTCATCCGTTGCTGCAGCGTAAGTCTCATTCTCGGGATCCTCATATTCTGAAGGTGATGAAGGGAGGGTGAGTACGGAAGATACTCAACAAGTCCCGGAATTTAATATATATGCTTTTGGGAGCAAAGATGGCTTAGGGTTTGATTTGAAAACAATATGCATGGTAAATATTTCTACGTGTAGCTTTCATAACCGTTTGAGGTCTCGCCTCAAACGGGACATTTTAAATACCAAAAGTTTTAATGAATAAGTGTTCCCTGGGCAAAACCCGATGTTTTTCGAAAAATACTTTTTTCTTTTTAAAAAAAATTCTCCCCCACGACTCTTCGACAAACCTTTTTCCATAATAACTTTTCAAACCTCATATTTCTCCATTCAAATTTCACCACCACATTCTTCCTCATTTCTCTTCTTCTACCTTTACTGTTTCAATTCATCTTTTTATTCAAAACGATTTATCTCTCTACCTAGGGTTATTCTTCTTACCCTCTCTCTATGAAGCCTTTTGACTTCCCGAACCACACAGGTTCGTTGCCGACCACTAAGGCTAGCCATACACCACGAAGGCGTACTCTGGTAACGCTTCCCATCCCACAAAGATATTTATTTACCAAAACCATCCAAACACTACGCAAGGGAAAGTCACCAATGCACGCGCACATGACCGTGGGCACGACTGTTTGAACAGATTTAACTTCAGCTGAAGGTGTACGCTTTACCCTTATGACACGAGCTTACTCCTATTACCCTGGTAGTATAGGAGGTTCATGACAAGACCTTTCCAAAGCTGGCCTAGGATAACCCATTGTCATGCTAAACGGGTCCACGACTAAGGAATAGGCAGTCCGTGACTCCTTTCCCTAGAAATCCCGTGGGTGCTTAACTCCCTCTCTCCTCCTATCACACTTTTCACATTCGCCCCACTAGGCCGCCACATGGGCAAATATTTCCAAATAGAGCCACCCCGGTGATTTCACATCCCCGGCAATTGCAAACTATCCTAAACCTACTAAGTACTTAACCAGGGGCAGAGCCATTATACCCGTAAGGTTGCACGATTGTGGTGCAGGATGTAGTTCCCCAAAGAATCAGTCCTTATGCATCATATGAGACCGAGCCACAAAGGCGACGATCTCACATAACAAATTTTTACTCATAAACCCCTCTTTTTTCTATCAAAGGCATACAAGCACAACATCACAAAGGAAGGCTAGGTGCAACAAATTTTAGATTTTACTTGACTTAGTTAAGTGTATGTGTGCGTGTATCCTAATCATGCATATAGTAAATTTTATTTAAATAATATGGGATTCACATGGGCAAAGGGAGGGACTTGGCCTTCCTCCGAAAGGTAGCGGGGTTCTCCGGGATGGAGGCATGGCGGTTTTCCGGCTCCGCCATTTAAATAGAAACTTACATTCACATAGGTAAACATTCACACATATTGAGAAAAATATTTTTTTTCATATTCTGAAATGAAGTTTAGAATTTTAGAAATTTTTAGAAATTTAAATGGATTTATTCGGAGTTAAAATGAAATTTCTACAATTTTCTAAAGGCTAAAACAATTTTCTAGAAATAAATAAACGTTACGGTGCATATGGGCCGACAGAAAATATATTCAGAAAATTGAAAAGCATTACTGTGCAACTAGGCCCAACTAGCACAGCTCGGGCGACGCGCGGAACGCTCGCGCGACAGTGGCACCGACTGACAGGCGGGCCCCGAGGAATCAGGCTGACAGGCGAGGCCAAACGGTCAGCGGAGCCGACACGCATGACAGGCGGCAGAGACAGACAAGTAGGGCCGAGTTTGACTGACTAACACGTGGGGACAGCAGGTCAGCGACACAGGAACGCAGCGCGGCCGACGCGTGGGCCCGGGCGATCGGGGCACGAGCACGCGGCGTGACTGACTAGCGGGGTCGGGGTGTCAGTGACACCGGTGTGGCACCCAGCTGATGAGCAGACCCGCTCTGTCAGAGACACAGAGCAGAGGCTCACGCGCGGGCGGGAGGAAGAAGACGGTACGGATGGCCGAGAATTCCTAACCACCGATCTCCCTCCACAGAGCGCCGATCGGCATGAAAATTTATAGGGGCTATGGTAGACCTAGATGAACCTATCCAACGGTGGGATTTCAATTTAGAGCTACGAATCAAGCTTACGGCTACAGAGATGGAGGTTTGGGTTGCCGATGGCAATGGCTACGACGGAGCTCCGATCGGCCATCAGAGATTGATTTCACCATATATAGTGTATTATGAACCTTCCAGTGCTCTCAGATTAAGCTATGGGGGTCTCAGATGGGCTAGCGACGGCAACCCAAACGGCAAAACGGCGGAGGCCATCGCCGGCAAGCTACGGTGGCCAGTGGCCTAAGCTAAGCCAAGGAACATGATCCAGAGACTATGGCGGTGCTTCTGTGTAAAGGGATTGAAGAATGATGGTACCTTGAGTGGGGGTCGGCGGCGAGCGATAATCGGCGGCAGAATTTGGGCGTTTCCGGCGAGGGCAAAATCCGGCGACCGGAGCTGCACAATCAGGAGAATTGAAGCATGGGGATTACGTTCTGGCTACGGGATGGAGTAATGGGACAATAAGAAAGGGGAATCCGGGGCTTACCGATGGCGACGGCGCACGAATTTGGCGAATTCCGGACAATCCACGGCATAGGACTCCGGCGGGGGTTTCCGGTGAGGTTGAGGGGGTGTGTGAGAGTGTATGCACGCAAGAAGAGGGGTCCAGGGCCTCTTTACATGGATCGGCATAGAGAGGGAGGGGAGTTCGGCAATGGGACGCCCGCGGTGGGGAGCGGCGCTAGGCCGAGCTGGCGAGGCTCAGGGCTCGAGGCGAGGTGGCAGTTATATCCGTCGAAGGCTGGTGTCGATGCCGGATAGGCTGGCGCGGACGGCGGGACGGTGGTGGCGTCATCCCACGTGCGCGTGACGCGGCGCGGTGATGATGGCGG
>KE370963.1:148673-169360 GCA_000418225.1 Zizania latifolia
ATGCCAGCTTCGGAAGCTGCTCACTGCTGGAGCCTTTTGGCAGACAGACCCTGTTGCTTGTGTCATGCTGAAAGTGGGGACTCGACTTCTCCCACAATTTGCTGCAGAGCGCTGCGACGAAGGCAATCAACATGGCTGGAATGATGAATATCCCGATATACCTTGCGTTGATCAGGAGGAGGACTGCATACTCTGCCATCACGTGAACAGCAGTGGTGATGTACATCTCCAGGCCAACAAATTTACTCGTGGCAGAGAACAGCATCCGTAAATACAGGCTAGTGACGAATAAGAGCACGATTAAACTGACAAGGCCCATCGAAAATGGACTCGATGATTGTGGAGCTGGCTGTGAAATTATGCAATGGGCAATTGCTAATATCAAAAATTGCTGGTACTCTTGCACTGGTCTTGCCCGAGCGTCGAGCGGTCTATGCTGCTCTCGAACAGAACGAAAACCAGTTACATATTATTAAACATCTCAGGTGCAAATAAACTTTCTAGCTTTGAACAAATACACATAACTAGGTATGTGAATTAGTACTAAAGTTCTAAGCGAGTAGTTAAACATTTAACTACAAGAGTACAAATTTGGGGCCGGGTATGTTACGAGTGGTAAACGCCACGTTAATCTCCGAAATATAAGATAATAAACTAATGCCTCGATGGCAGATTATAAGTTACAACCTTTTCGATCTAGCTGTGCAGTGCTCTATATCAAATTGTTGCTGAGTTGCCGTCTTGTGGATGGAGAAGACTTCGCCACATGGATTTTTTGTAATCATGATCCATTGATGATTCGTATCAAAGTGAGCATAGACAACGTTGTGTCAAAAATTTTCTAGCTATGGCGAAAGAGCAGAAATATCAAAGGGTTCTGCTGGTTGATTTTTTGGTTTTGGATTAAGCCACCTAATCTGTATTCTGAATGAAATTACCAGATAAAGCATGCCATTATTGGTGACATAATCATACTAGAACACGACTAAGAGTTCATACGTCCTTGAGGCTCACCAGTGCTTATAAATACAAAGAGAGAAGCTCAGATGAGAAGACACTCAAAATCTTTCTTTCATGTTCTAAATCCACTAGAGCTCAATCATATCTGTCTACCATTGGAAAGGGTTCTGTATTGTTATTTCTACTCACAAACTCGCGAACAGCAAGAACAACCGGAAGAAATAAGAGAAAAGAGAAGAAGAGAAAGAACCAGCTGGCAATAGCCTTAAATATCGGTTAGTTGTTTTATTTCCGTATAAGCAGGGTGATTAAATGTAAGCTAAGCTCTTTACTGTAAATTTTAACCTAACAAGCTCTTTTCGGAATTAGGAAGTTAAAGTTGATTCTCAAACTATTCAGGTAGCCAAACATATATATATCTAAGCTTAAAACATATTTTTAACCATCAATCTAACATATGTTGAAGTACTCACCGTTTTGGAGCCCCGACGCCCCGGCCCCTGATCATGATCTTCAGAATCATCGCTCGGAATTGGTGAAATCTCCATTTACACTTTGGGCAAAGAACACTCTCCTCCTCTAGCTAGCGAAATGGAATAATAGATCGATACATCTACAAAGACAAGCAAGACAGGAAGAACAATCGATCGAATGGAGGTTGGGGAGGGATTAGTACTCCAATTAGCCATATCTATCAATAGGGGCAGATATGTCTTTTTGCTCATGTCGTGTCTACCTTATAATTAATTAAGCTGGCTTATGTGTTGCATTCTAGGAAATTCACGTGCATGCCTAGGTTAATTATTCTCGATCTAGTTTTTATCTCGAAATGCCTCCGTCACGACGGTGAAGTGTACACACAAACGTATACACTACAACAACAAGTTATCTTGCTCACGTTGTACTCTAGGAAATTCATGCCTAGGTTAAGTATCCCCCAGTTATACCAAAACAGAATGTTTTCTAAGTTCAAAATTTATTCCAAATTTAACGACCTAACACTTATAAAATATTACTTTTATCTCTAAATTAACTATACCATTCTTAAATTTTATTACTCATTACTTCACCAAACTACTCTTGGGTTTACACTCACCCACCCTGATGAGGTATTATGGTTTTTTACAATTTTCTTAATATATATATCCAAATATAAGGATTTCTTTGTAACACATGATTTAAAAACATATGAATAGAAAAACGTAAGATTAGAATAGTGAATCCCATAGGAATGTAGAACACGTGATTTAAAAAAATAATGTGTTATGATTTTTAAAAATAATGTGTTTGGATGATTCATAGGAAAGAGTTTGCAGTGAGAGAAGAAAAATAGAAAGAAGATGTACTGGACTTCTCAAAGAAAAAATAAAATGAGGTTTGAGCTCATGTTCTAGTTTTGTATAGAATATGGTGGAGAAAAGCAATCCACAGGAATTTTTCAAACTCCAATACTATATTCCAAATAATCTAGATAAGTGTTGTAGCAGTGAAAATGGACAACAACAAAGTTCAAGTGTGCTTCGGAAAGCAATTAACATGAAGGGTTTAGACTGGTTCGGGCCTCTAAATTGGATAACAATCATACGTCTAGTAATTTATTTTTAGCTAGTTTGAATATCAAGTATTTGATGCCTATACCTATTAGAAGGGGGTCTATATTTATAGATAAAAATAAATAGGAAAGTACGAGGATGATCTCTATTTACAACCAACTAAGTTGGTATTGTTCATAAAATTGCATAGGGGTTACAGGGTAATACAACGTTTGAACGCATAAACATTCATTACATATACATCAAAGACTTTATTTTCGGCATTCAAGGCCCTTTGCCTTGAATGCCCATCTTGTTGGAGGGGACGGAAGCTCATGGTTTGGACCCGTTTTGAGGCGGTTTCAGGACCTCTGGACATCACTTCGAGTTAGGCTCCGAAAGCCGAGGCTCTGGTCGATTAGCCTTTGGATGACCAAGCTCTGAATAATAGTTCAGAGCTTGGGTCATCCGAACTCTACAGAATGCACGAACTCTAAAGGCACCAATTCGGAGGGTCTTCGAAGGCTTTTTTGTCCTCAAGACTTGATGGTTGTCGGACTAATGGTGCCCTATTTTCCCAACAGTAGAAAAAATCCAAATGATTTGTATTGTTTAAAATTCTCATAAAATTCTTTTAATACAAAGGTTAGCTATACGTTTTAGAACAGATGGATAATTGTTATCGAAATGCATGTCTCGTCACGACAGGGGAGTATACACACGTATATACACTTCAACAACTCTATAACTAGTTTACTATTATATTCGGTTTGTGTGCCTGCAGCTGAATTAAACAACTGGGTATTATTAAAATTCAACTTGGATTTGACTTTTGGTTTTTGACAACATACTTGAGTTTGGAGAATCTTGATTATTGCAAAGAACGGTCAACATGAAACGTAATTTGTTAATTTGATTATTGAGATAAGACTAATGAGTCTATTTGGAGTAACAACTTAGTTAGAGTATGTTTGGTTGAGCTATAGATTTAAAAAAAATTGATGTGAGCTGTGAGCTGTAAAAAAACTGACGTGAGCTATGAGCTGTAGAAAAGCTAAGAAACTAAGCAACTTTTCAAACATAAGCTATAAAAATTAGAGTAAAAACAACTTTCATAGCTTCTTTAGTTTGTATAGAAAAAATTGTAGCTTTTGAAGAAAACCTATTTAGTTCAGCTTAAAACTGAACCAAACACAATCTTACCCATCGATATACCTGTATTAATTGCACTACTTCGTTATTGGACACTTCAAAGATATTCTCATCTTAATAGGAGAGATAGTAAATGAATTTGGCCATCTATATACGCGAGACTAACACGGCAACATAACGTCTTATAAGTGGAGAGATATTAAATGAATCTAACTAACATGTCCTTCATACGGTCACCCCACGTCGTTGATCACTTCAGTTAGATGGCTAAAATCATGGTGCTTCGCATGGAGTCATATAGACCACGTAGTCCATTTTGGTATTATGCACAAGAGTATATCCAATAAAATCTACAAAGAATGAACCGAACTGCTTGTGGTTAAATAACACTCACGAATTATAGAAGTGTAACACAAGAGTTACATAATCGTACTATTGATTGTATGCTATTAATATGTACTCTTGTCCTAGTGTACCCACAAGCAACGGTTTATGTACAATACAACATCATCACTAATGTTGGTAATGAGCTGAGCCGAACTAGCTTAGGCTCGGCGCTGACGAGCTGCCTGTTAAACGAGCTAGCCTGACTCGGCTCGGCCAGCCTATCGAGCTAGTTCTGCTATCTTAACGAGCTAGTTTGGCTCGGCTCGTTAATATAACAAGCGAAAAAACCAGCTTGGCTCGGCTCGATCGAGCTCACGAGCAGGAGGTCGGTGTGGGTAGAGGGGGGGTAGGGGGCTGGCGGTGGTGGCACGTCAGTGCGGGTGGAGGCAGAGGGCGTGTGACGCAGGAGAGGGGCGACGTGGTAGAGGCAGCGGCCGACTGGTGTGCCGGCGATGGCACGACGCAATGGAGGCAGCGATGGTGTGGCATGGTGGAGGCAGAGGTGGCGCGACATGGTGGCCGTTGGCGACAGCGACGACGCGACGTAGTGGAGGTGGAGTCGGAGGCAGCACGACATGGTAGAGGCGGATTCGATGGTGGTGTGGGGATTGGAGACTGGGGGCTAGCCAGCATGGAGTCAAGAGGAGCTAGGGTTTGGTTGTTGGGCTGGGCTGGGCTACTAGTTAAATGTCTATTTGGGCCAGCTCGTTAAGCTCGCAAGCCACCTCACGAGCAGCTCGAACTCGTATATTATACTAACGAGCTAAAAGACCAGCTCAGCTCGTTAGGAAAATAGAACGAGCCGAGCCGAGTCAAGCAGGTTACTGGCTAAGCGAGCTAATGAGCTACGAGTTTTTTTGCCAACCCTAGCAGCGAGCTAGCTTGGCTCGGCTCATCTCATCAACAGTAAAATGAGCTCCTCTCTCTAAACTTGCGCTTGGCTAGCAAGCAATATATTTTGTATCCTTGATCTGCTCGATTGAGCTTCTCTACAAATTTGATTAAGTTATAATCTATAATCTAATTAAGATAACATCACAGGAGCTTCAAAAATCACTTACCGGCGAAGAGAACAAAAAAGCCACGTGAGATCCTCTCTCTATTCTTGTTCTTCCTCGCAAGCAATACTCCATATCCTCTCTCTGCTCGGTTGAGTTTTTCTGTAAATTTGATTAAGATTACAATCTACCATCTAATTAAGATAACATTAAAAGAGCACGAGAAATCACATACTGACAAGGAGCATCAAAAAATAACAACGCGAGAAATAGGGGGTTTGCCGAGTGCTTGAGGGTTTGCTGAGCGCATTCCCTGTAGGCACTCGACAAACAATTACACTCGACGAACAGGGTTCTTTACCGAGTGCCTACAGGGAATACACTCGGCAAACCCTAGGGCACTCGGTAAACAACCAGCAAAAAAACAAAAAAAAATGATTCAAACAGAAAATGTGATGGCATCACTTCAAATTTCAAGTTTGCCGAGTGCCGCTAACGGGCACTCGGCCGAGTACCAAAAATGGCACTCGGCAAACCTCCAATTTTGGATGCACTGCGTGCAGTGCCACGTGTCCAGGGGCAGTGTTTGCCGAGTGTCTAAATGTGGTACTCAGCAATCTGAAGGCTTTGCCGAGTGTTCGGCAAAGTCAGGATACTCATCATTTTATGAGAAAACCTATTTTGAGCCCATGTGATATTTTAAACTTGATTTGAATTTGAAAATTTTTGTACACTCAAAATACAATATATATTATTCCATGTATAAAATTTGCATTTTTCTGGGTCCATTTTTTATTTTTAATTCATTAAGTGCGTTTCTAGGATTTAAATTCAAATAGATCAAATTTGAACTGCAAGTGCATGAAATAATGAACCAAAAATTATAGAAAAATCATATTCATGTTTTTAGAGCATTTTTAGTCCTTACCTACTAAATGTAAAGAAATTTTGAAAATCTAGGTTTGGCAACATGGAGATTAAGAGAATTCTGTATATGCCACCGAAAGTTCACCGATTCTCATATATGTCACTGAAAATTTATTGTTTTTATATAGACCACTGCTTCAATTTTCTGTATCCATATATGACATTGTCGTAGTTTCAACCGTTAGTTAACGTTAGTTTTTTTCGAAATACCAAAACTACCCTCAGCTCACTAAAAATCAAAGATGATTTAAGCTCTATGATTAGCTAGCACTTGCTCTAGCCAGCACGCGCGTATCAATCACTCATTCAATCCACCGTAACTGAGACTGACCGGGGGCAAATCAAGCTAGCTAGCTTTGTAAGATGAGGGTAATATTGATATTTTGAAAAAAATAACGTTGACTAACGGTTAAAACTAATAGCAATGATATATATGGACACAGAAAATTGAAACAGTGACATATATTGGAACAACAAATTTTTAGTGGCATATATGGGAACCGATGAACTTTGGGTGGCATATATAGAATTTTCTCGGAGATTAATGGTTTTTTAATTCTAGAAAAAATAATTTAAGTCTAAAAAACACGATACTTTTTATGATGTTATGATATGATACGTAGATATTGTGATAAAAAATAGAAAAAGTCTAAATTATACCGTCGAAGTATCGTTGAAGTCTGAATAACCCCCTAAAGAATTTTACCATCTGAAAAGCACCCGCGGTGTTGCAAAACAGTTCAATTTACACCTTGAAGGACGGTTTTACTGACGTGATGAAACCGTGGGCGGTTTTGCTGATGTGACAGCTGACATGGCGCTGATGATGTGGCAGATCAACGAAAAAGTCTGAATCACACCCTTCAACTTTGCCTAAAGTCTGAATAACCCCCCAAACAAATAAAAAATATTTAAAAATTAATTTCTAAAATTTTTGATAATTCTGTTTTTTTGTGAAAATCCAGAATAGTGCTGAAACATTTAAAAAATCATAACTAATTCATTTTAACTCTAAATTTCACCATTCAAATTGCATAATTTTCTAAAAAATGAGATCTACACAATAAAAATACTTTCACATATAGTATGAGTGATCTTCTATATTATTTATAATTAATTGCTTTGACGTGTAGTTTCTGAAGTCCCTAAGGAGGCCGTTTTCGTCGAGGAAGCTCCTATTTTTATTCCTGTGCAGTAAGGCAAGTCATCTAAGTCTATTCTTTGATAGGGACAATAATAAGCATTTATTTTAGAATGTCACTGGAAAAGGGCAATAAAAAACTATGGTGCAAGTTTTTACCAAACTAAAGAAAGTTAACTAACCGATGAGATACACTTACATGTACAATACAGGGTTCACAATCTTGAAATAATGCAAGAAAAGAAAGAAGATTCGGATGGCAAAACTAAAATTTGAAAAGGATGCTTTCTAAATTCGAACAGTGCTAAATTCAAACAAGTTTAAATTTTTAGCCAAAAGCACAAGCAAGCCAAATCGTGAGCTGACAGCTGACTCCCTCCTTTTTTCTAATACATGATGCTTCTAACTTTTATACATAGCGTTTGACTATTTGTTTTATCCATATTTTTTTACAAATATTTAAAAGTATAAGTCATGTTTAAAATATTTTTAAAGATAAGATAATTTACAATAAAATTAATAGTATTCACATAGTTTTTTAATAACAGGGGGCTTGTTATTTCCTCTTCCCGGTGATATTCTAAAATAAATGCTTATTATTGCCTCTGTCAAAGAATGGACTTAGATGACTTGTCTTGCTGCATAGGAACAAAAACAGGACCTTCCTCGATGAAAATGGGCTCCTCAGGGACTTTGAAAACTACACATCAAAGCAATTAATCACAAACAGTATAGAAGATCACTCATACTATGTGTGAAAGTATTTTTATTGTGTAGATCTCATTTTCTAGAAAATTATGCAATTTGAATGGTCAAATTTAGAGTTAAAATGAATTAGTTATGAATTTTTAAAGATTTCAGCACTATTCTCGATTTTTAGAAAAAAAAATAGAATTATTAAAAAAATTAGAAAATAATTTTTAAAAAATTTTATTTGTTCGAGGGGTTATTCAGACTTTAGGCAAAGTTGAAGGATGTGATTCAGACTTTTTCGTTGATCTGCCACGTCACTAGCGCCACGTCAGCTGCCACGTCAGCAAAACCGCCCACGGTTTCGTCACGTCAGCAAAACCGCCCACGGTTTCGCCACGTCAGCAAAACCGTCATTCAAAGGTGTAAATTGATTTATTTTGCAATATTGCGGGTGCTTTTCAGACGGTAAAATTCTTTAGGGGGTTATTCAGACTTCAGCGATATTTTGAGGATATAATTTAGACTTTTTCCATAAAAATTTAAGAATGTTTTGAGAAAGTTGTCACATAAGATGTTTAAAAACCAGAGATTCTCCCAAGAGGAATAAGGGTTTAAAGAAGCAAGGGTTATGTTTGAAAGCAAATCGATGGCTAAATCTTTGTTTGAACTTTAAACTTTTTGTACAATCAAAACCGAGTGTATCTTATCTCATGGAAAAATTTAGCAATTTTCTAGGTCAGTTTGCTATTTTTAGTTAATTAAATGTGTTTGTAGGATTTAAATTGAAACATGTCATTTTTGAACTGCAAGTGCACGAAATAATGAACCAAGTTATGTAGAAAAATCATTTTTATGTTTTTCAGTCCATTTTTAGGCCTTTCACACTAAATTAATAGAAAATTTGAGATATCTCGATGATGAAACTTGATCAGCAACATGCTCCTTATTGGTTTTTTAATTTTAATAAAATCAAATGAAGTCTAAAAAAGCGAGACTTGTCGTGGTGTCATGATATGATGCCTAGAGGCTATGGTAAAATTTTCAAAATATTTGGAGAAAGCTACAAAGAAAACTAAAAAAACACATTAGGAAATATTAAAAAAATGGATAAATGTTTGCCGAGTGCCGTTTGATCTGGCACTCGGCAAACAGTTCTAAAAATAAAAAAAATTGACTTTGCCAAGGGGTAGATCAGTGGCACTCGGCAAAGTCAAGGTGTTTGATGAGTGCCGCCCAATCTAACACTTAGCAAACACCCTTTTTTGGCATCGGGCGCATTTATTGCCCAGAATCACGCACGGCGCCGCCCTTGTCCGCCCGCCCTCTCTCCTCCTCCTCCTAGCACCACCGCTCCCACACACCACCGCCACCACCAACCGTCACCATCATTGGACCCCGCCGATGCCGCCCCTCTCCCCACCGTCCCCTTCTTCCTCCGGCCAACCTCCCCCTTTGGTGCCAACTCCCTCTGGTAAGCAAATAAATCCTAGCTAGTTTGTTCTCTCATCATTTGTAGAAAAATAATTAGTGTGTGTATGGATATTTGACAGGAAAGAACACCCGGCCACCATTCCCTCCGCTGCCATTGGCTCGATATACCACCATCCGTCTCCATCTCCAGCAAAGAACACCGTTGAGTATGTTAATATGCCTAATTCTTACATTATCTTTGCTCGTTGTGTAATGACATGTATCCCTATTTATTTTATCACATTCATGCTTTATATTGTTTGAATTAGAGATATTTGTAAGCCTAAGTTTCTTATATGTTTAATGCTTCCATTGATTAGTATGTATGATAAGTAAATATTCTATATATGTGTTGCATTTATTTGCAATGAACCTTTATTTCCAATACACTAATTTGTTGCAATATACAATTTATACAAATTATAAATATGTTTGCTCAAACAATTGCAACGCACAAAATTATCTCTTGAACAAACATGGTTCGTTTTTGTCTCTTTTGATAGGATATACATGTACATTATGTTATGCATGCTACCTTTTTATGTCTTAATCCTTTCGTTGATTAATATGTTGTGTATGTGGATGCCGGCCATCGAGCCGTGATGTGTATGTGGATGCCGGCGATCACGCCGTGCTACTTGTGGCCTTAGGCCCCAATTTTCTTATAGGTTATGTTAGTGTTGGTACTACTTACAAAGGAGATGCTGCTGAAAATTTTAAAATTTATTCTTTTAATATGATTTTAGACTAGTACGTGCAAGTGTCGCGCAACCTAGGCGTCTCCCATTCGGAAGAGTTATGGTTTGGAATATGCAAGTCTTTGCATATCTGTGACCATAACTGTTTTGAACTATCCACGTTTCTTGGACAGTCGGAGGATGTGTAGATTGGGTTTATTTTCATGCTCTACTCTGATCCGACATAGGGTTTTGACAGCACCTCCCCGCTATTCTACAAATGCACATTCTCTTGGCATGTTACCGAGACGTGCGTTTGGAGAACAGCGGGGAGGTGCCGCCAAAATTCTGTCTCAGAGAGGAGTGGAGCATGAAAACGAACCCAATCTACACATCCTCGGGTGAAATTATGACATATCCTTACCTATTAGACACTTGGATGCATCTTGTTTTCCTTTAATGGTAAAACACAGGTGATGTTGTTTCCTAATTTACTAGAGGATGGATGATCATGAGTGGATGTACACGAGCCACCCTAGTCAGGCCGAGATGACCTTTGAATGGATCAAGAAGACCAAAGCATTTCCTGGAGTCAGCATTTGCTAAGACTAATGGATGTGGCCAAACCTGGTGTCCCTACAGTGGATGCGAAAACCAGCGTCCACAAACAAAGTTGGTCATGGGTAAACACCTCTATAAGTATGGATTTATGCCAAACTATACCCGGTAGACGTACCATGGTGAGACCCAGCATACCAAAGATGAGGTGGTGCGACAACGGATGGACGATGATGATGAAGAGATCGGATATATGCTAGATGACTTTTAAGATACACATTGTGATGAAGCACATAAAGAGAAAGTGCCAGAGCCAACTGCAAAGGCACTTTACAATATGTTGTCTGCGTCATAGTAACCTCTTCACAAGAACATTAGGGTTTCTCAACTGGATGCCATCGCATGCCTAATGGCTATCAAGTCTCAGTTTAGCTTGAGCCGAGAATGCTTCGATGTTATGCCGACGGTTGTTGGTAGCCTCCTCCTAGGAGGTCACATTCTGTCAAAGAGCATGTACGAGTCGAAGAAAGTCCTCCATACACTTAAGATACAATATGAGCAGATACATGCTTATCTGAATGGATGCGTCTTATTTAAGAAAGAGCACGTGGACACAAAGTACTATGTGAATTGCAAATCTTTCGAGTATCTAGAGGTAGACTCCACTGATGATGGAAAGAGACGGCTCTCAATTCCCGTGAAGATCCTTCGGTATTTTCCCTTCATACCGAGGATCCAATGGCTTTACATGATCGAGGAGTTTACCAAACAGATGACATGGCATAAAAAGGGGTTCGTTACAACCCTAACAAGCTGGGACATCCATCGGATGGTGAAGTATGGAAGATGTTTGATCAGCTCTATCCTGAGAAAGCTTTAGAGCTTCGGAATATACGAATTGCTCTAGCAACAGATAGGTTCAATCCATATAGTATGATGGTTGCCTCATACAGCTGTTGGCTAATGTTTGTTATTCCCCTCGATCTCTCCCTGGCGTCATCTTTTAACGACAGAACATATTCTTGCCGCTGATAATTCTGGGGCCTAAATACTCGGGGAAGAATATGAGTGTGTACATGTAGCTACTGATCAATGATTTGGTCCATGCTTAGGAAGACGGTGTGTGGACATATGACCGAGCTACGAAGACAAACTTTAGAATATATGTTTGGTACCTCTACTCCCTACATGACATGTCGGCCTATATGATATTCTGCGACTGGTGCGTGCATGGGAAGTTCTCATGCTCGATATATCGGGCTGCTCTGAAGTTCATTTGGTTGGTCAAGGGTGGCAAGTATTCCTCCTTCAATAAGCACCGACAGTTCCTTCCTTGAAATCATCCATTCAGACAAGATAGGAAGAACTTTACGAAGGATGTGGTTGTCAAAGGCTCAATACCACCTAAGATGATCAGCGCCGAGGTTCATGCTCAGTTAGAATCTCTCGAGATCAATGCACAAGGAGATGATTTTCTCGGATATAGTGAGCAACATGCATCAACTCACAGGCCATGCTTGTGAAATCTCCCCTACTTTGATGATCTCCTCCTTTCACACAACATTGATATAATGCACACCAAAAAGAATATTGCCGAGGCCATTTTTGGCATAATCATAGACATTCCTGATAAGACGAAGGACAACGTCAAGGCCCGAGTGAATCAGACGGCATTATACAACAGACCAAAGCTAGACATGGCACCTCCTAGAGAAGGGAAATCCTAGACAAAGTCAAATGACAATTTTATTCTTACAAGGGCCCAAATGAGGGAAGTACTTAGGTGGTTCCAAATCTTGATGTTCCTTTGTGTCTATAGGGTCAAGTCATTTAAGGCTTATGACATGAATGGTTATCGCTTCTACATAGCAAGCCACGAGTAGAGCTGGCCCAATCGAAGAACAACAAATTCTGGAGTTTTTACTCCAGGTATAGATGAGGTTGACTACTACAGATGAATCAAAGAAATATACGAATTAAATTTTGATGGGACCAAACCTCTTAATCCCGTCATATTCAAATGCCACTGGTTCGATCCCAAAGTAATGAGACGAACCCCTGATCTTGGGCTAGTCAAAATTCATCAAGACATCATCTTATCGAGTGATGATGTTTACATCATGGCTCAACAGGCAACATAGGTTTACTATCTCTCATACCCGTGCAAAATAGTCAAACTTCTCAAGGGTTGGGATGTTGTGCACAAGATGTCACCACACGGTAAACTGCTTATTCCCAACAATGAAGATTATAACATAGACCTGAACGCGTACGACGGGGAGTTCTTTCAAGAAGGCATGCTACCAGGCACATTCATGATTGACTTGATGAAAGCTCTAGACATGAAAGTAGATAATAAAAGTGGTTGAGAATGCCAAGAACTTAGAACTACTCTAAAGATTAGAACTACTCCAGAGATTACATTTAGGCAATGACAGTGACAACAACATTCCATCTCCTGAGCACCAGGATGATTATATTGTTTCATGTGATAGCGATGACGAGTTCTATGACCTAGCTGATCTCGATGACGATGACTATTTCTAACAGCTATACGGGACTTATGTTGTTAGTATATTTTATTTATTTACATAACGTTGTACAGTTCATCTAAAGTAGTTTACTCTTTTTTCATAGCGGGTGATTGGAAAATGGTGGGGTCTCATAAAAATGGTAAATCTAAAAAATGGTAAGTCTAAATCTAAATCTAAATATAAAGGTGAGAGGTCCTCAAATATACCCTAAGGGGCAACAAAGCAAGTAGCAAGGAGAGGCAAGGCACCTACAGCTACGAGCGTGACTATGAGTCAGAGAGGCAATTCTGAGCCTGAGCAGGACTATGATACGGAGACTATGCCTGAGACTGAGTCTGTGTCAGCTGATGCATCTGGCGATGACTCAGGGGGGCAGGAGTAGGCAGGGGAGTAGGAAGGGGCCTCCAAGGAGGGAGGGGGTACCTCCAACTCTAGTACATCTCTGTGACTGCGTGGTCCTTTGAGCCTCTCGAGGCGACCGGTGCCACTAGCTCGACGCCTGATAATCTGATCAGACAGAGAGAAGCAAGTTGCTCTATCTAGTCTGTAATTTTTTCCTTTCGTATCTTTAGTATTTCGACACATACTAATAATTTTTTGAGATATTTGTGTAGGAACTAGATATGGGTTGGAGAGGGTGACCACTCACGCCTTGTGAACAACATCCTTGGGCTTCTGCTCAAGGAGAAGTTCCCTAGCTTGGTGCCTATTGCTAGGGGGATTAAGCCAGCGTACACATGGAAGCATTATGCAAATACTAGTCGTGATAGGGACGGGAGGCAGTTTGCCAACATAGCTGACCGAGTGAGGGCTGAGCTCTGGGTAAGCTTCTGTTCGCACTATATTAGTCAATACTAGTCGCATGGGAATTATTTAACTTTTTCATCACGTCTATATGCAGGACTTCTTTAGATATGATGAGGGCTATGAGGCTCGGGCTACCGAGGTTATCAATAGAGCTGCCAAGAAGCTTGTTGTTGACATGCACTATGAGGCTCGCATCCAAGCCGTGATCATGTATTACACGCATCACCTTGGACAAAGCATCATGAAGCAAGCCGCTAGGGCCACCTACCTGACCCGTGATCAATACATGCTAGTAAAGTACATTACCATTTATTTTGCAACACTTAATATATTCTTTTTATACCATGCACTTGATTATGTAGGTCCCTCCGAGGTGGTGCGCCTAAGATCTTCAATGTTAGGGGCAGATTGTGGACAGGTAGTGCTCTCCCGAGTGGCAGGACACTCACAATACCTGCCACGAGAGATGCCTACTGATGAGAGGGGCACCACATCATCAGGGCTCCTAGAACCTGACTCAATACGCGGCGAGATGGGTATGCAATTACATGTCTTCTTTCTCTCGCTCATTTGCACTTTATGGCTCTTATTGTTTTTCTATTGTAGTCGACAGCTAATGCGGGTCAGGAATGCTCTTAGGTCATGGCTTTTGCTTTGGCTTATACGGGGAGGGTGGTGCAAGGGAACCAATACAACCCAAATGACCCACTCGAGGCATACACAAACCCGAGCACCTATGATCGTCTCCAAGGATACATGACCATGGCCAAGGAGGTACACGGCCCTGATTATGATCATGTCTAGCATGACATTAATGGGGAAGTGGTCATGAGGGCTAGAGGAGGCAAGAAGCATGGCCGTTACTAGATGGGCGATGGCACGCTTGATACATCATGCACCCCCACTCTCTCTCAGCTAAGAGCTCAAAGCTCGAGCTTAGGTCCAGGTATACACCATTGCCCAGAGCCTACACGGGTTGCCGTTATCGAGCTCTAGGCGATGACGGTGTGTAGGCCTAGCTAGAGGAAGAGAGAAGGAAAAGGGAGGAGATGTGGGTCCAGATGTAGGCCAAGATGTAGGCCTAGCAGGCCGAGTGGAAGGCCTAGATGCAGGCCTAGATGTAGTCCCAGATGCAGACCTAGATGCAGTAATATTGGGAGCAGATGATGGGCTCTTATGGTCAGATAGGCTAGCCTGTGACACTGATGCCACCTCCTCCTGCACTCCCTGTCAGTGAATTACCAAGCAGTCTACCCAAGGGGGTACCCAAAGTGGTGAATGGAGGATTAGGGAAGCATGGCACTCTCAGACCCGATGGTCGACTCTGGAAAATAAGAGCTAAGATTTATACTGCTTCAGGCCTCCTAAAGGATAATAGCCCTACGTTCGATGTTTTAGTGTATTATATAGTGTCTAAGCTTATAAAGCATAAAAACATGAAGAATAACTCGCTATCTAATGCCTTTATGGGGTGCCTCACTCCCCTTATATAGTAAAGGGGCGAGCCCAACAACCTAGAACTCTATCCTAAGTCGGTTTCCCTTATATCAGGGATTACATACCGAACTTGAGTCCTAATTTCTATTTACATGGATTCTGGTACAAACATATCTCCTTATTCTAGATATAGAGCTAAGTTCCCAGATAAGGACCTAATATTCCTTATCGGGACGGAACCCCCCTCATGGGTCATATCGGACTCTAATGCTAGGCTTGGCCTACTCTCGGTCTAGACTGATAAGTCTATCATGGAGTACCCGGGAGTTATATCCCCGACACTCCCTCAACCATCTCCACACACTCCATAGAGCAGCAATGTGAGTTTCTAACCCTGTAATCATCATTTTTGATATATAAAGTTGTGCTAACTAACTCCTTTTTACCGTGGCCATCATCAGCATCGGGATCGAATCAGCCGAGGCAGGACGAACAACCTTAGAATCCTTGGGAGTCGTGAGATAAGTAAGTTGTAAACTTTTTAGTTGCCTAACTTTGTAATGCACTTGTGGAGTTAACGTGTGGTGTCCGTGATGGAGGACACAACTTTATGAACTTGTGATGAAATGTGATGTGAATCGTGAAATGTGAACTTGTGATGAAATTTGATGAAATGTGATGTGGATTGTGGATTGTTCGATATGTGTATGTTGATTTTGTGAAATGTCGGATTTGAATGTGGATATATATATATATATATATGAATGTGTATGTGGATTTGTGTATATGTGCATGTGAATGTACTGATTTTTGGAAAAAAAATTGAATTTTTTTAGGGTTTATCGAGTATTTACACTCGGCAAACAGCCTCAAATGCACAGAATCGCACCATGTGGCACGTTCTGGCGCATTCTGGAACTCTTCGCCGAGTGCCCAGACACATGTTTGCCGAGTGCCTGACGTGGCACGTGGCAAACACCTGAATCCGGCAGCGCTCAGGGGCGCGCCACGTGTCCGTGCGCTCGGCCAGACACGTGAGGCACTAGGCAAACAGGTGTCGCTTCGTCGAGTGCCCGGCGTGGCACTCGGAGAAGCCACCGTCAGGACGCCAGGGTCGTTATGCACTTTTTTGTGCCGAGTGCCACATCAGGTACTTAGCGAAGCCGATATGGTACTCGGCAAAGGGTTCGTCAAGTGCTCGATAAAAAACACTCAGCGAACTCCTGTTCATCGATAGCGGGTTCGCCGAGTGTTTTTAGGGGTTTAATTACCGAGAATGCCTACAGCACTCGACGAACTCCTATTTTTCTGTAGTGACGTGAGCTCCTCCGATCCCTCTGTTCTTAGCTAGTTATCTTCACTCTATATCCAAACAAGCTTTGGACTAGACGAGCGAGATGCATATAACTTGATACCTATATGTGCTGGTTTGCAACTTGTATCCGTCACAAGTAGTCTTTGATCTGGCAGAATGAAAAAGTTGTTAGGACCCAATGATGTTGGTTCTTAACGTGAACCAACATCTATAGCAGCGTCTACTTATTTCTGCAAGTTAATAAAGTTAGTAATCAACACCTATAGTTTCACAATGACCGTTGGGGAAAGCATGTGCCTAAAATATATGTCCCAGTTTCAGACAATAGCCGACACTTATAGTTTGGTTGCACTATAGGTGCCGGTAAACTTTAAGAACTAGTACCTATAACTATGCCAGTTCTATTAAAAAACTAGTACTTATAGTTTGGCTACACTATAGGTATCGGTGCACGTTAAGTATCGATACCTATAAAGTCGGGGCATGCAAGAAATGAACAATATACGTCAGTTTCATATAAATTAACATATATGATGATGATACCTATTTAGTGTTTTGTGGTAGCGTAGACTATCTCTATAAATTAATATAGATGGAGCACATGCTGTAACCGTAGTGAGACATATAAGGCATAATCAAACTTCTGTATCCTGTCGTGGGCTCGTATAGTACGTGGGCATCGAATGAACATGAGTTTGGTGTACGTAGTCCAACGTGATAGAGAGCAGCTATGAGTCTGATGGGCGGTGGACCATACCATTGTATGGATGTGTCCGAGTAGGGCTAGCGGGATAGTAGTTTTTAGAGATTGTCAAAAAATCAGTCTATAATATTAATAACCCGTGGCCATTACAGAATTACGAATAGAGACAGCGGTGATGACGCTTAGACGACGACCATCCCCAATCTAATCACTAGTTCACTACGTACTAAATTATAAAGAACTCATAATTTATCTAACTATTTTAGTATCATCATATATAATTAGTGGAGTCGGTACTAAAAGTCCTTTAAAAAATCAAAAAGACACACAAATCATTTAAAGGTATAACCTGTACTAATATAGGCATCATTTAGTACTGGCTAGAGATATCATCCGGTAACATATTAGAGACACTAATGTCAAGACGTAGTACCGGTTAGAGACACCAACCGAAACTAATGGACCACCATTTTAGGGTCTATTTGTTTTAGCTGGAGATTCTTAGTAGCTAGCTGGTCTGAGTATTTAGCTAGCTGATCTAAGTATTTAGCTGGTGAGAATCTGGAGAAGCTGGTACTTCCTAGCTTCTGAATTCTAGTTTATTTCTATATTCTGTAGCGACTAATTCTCATAATCTGGATCTAGAATCTAGACCGTTTATTTTAGCTTCAGATTTTAGAAATAGCTATAGCTATCAGAAGATAAAACAAACAGATCCTTAGTCTCAGATGAATAATGCGGTTCTAAAACCAAAACTAAAGGTGATTAGTGAATGTTTATTTACAGGGTAATGAGGCATTTTCCTATTGTTTAGTTCACACTATAATCATAAGCATCGTCTCGATCGTTGACTTGGAATCTTTTTTTCTCGATGTGCATTAAAGCCTCACACCCCCTGCTGCCATGCATGCAGCTGCCAACCCCGACCATTTATCCGTAATAAGATCGCTTGCTAGCTTAGTTCGCTATTCAAGCGAATCATTTCTGTGCTACAGCTGCAGTGATCTTCAGGAGAAGTTGCCAAAGGCTCAAAAAGGGTAATCTCCTGCAGTATGTTTGGCTTTCTTCTTGTTTGTCTTGTTCTTATATATATGGAATCTCTATTTTGCTTGCTCATGAAAAAAATCTAGATTTTGGATTATAGTGTTTGGAAGATTGGTGCCTTATTCTGATATGATGGTGGAGATCGAGGTTGATCTCAAGGAACCTTGACGAAGTATATTTTCAGGGGGCATCATCATCTAAATCTTCCATTGACATACTCGTAAGGATGGTAAGAACACATGCTTCAATCAAACTTTCTCTTCACATCATCTATAATAATTTGAATGAAAAGAATGCAATTGATATGCTCATTACCGTACTTATTTTCCCTCTTGTCCGCATGCTCGCAATCTGACATAATAGACTACTGTTAATGACTAAGCTAGCTAGAGAATGCCCTGTGAATATAGTCCAGATTCAAACTGAATTCAGAAGTTTTGTCACGTAATTAAACATGCAAGGGTATATTTACTCTTGTCTACGGAATATATGACGTGCATAGATAATAGGGTTATTTGTTTATCTTAATCAAGATGATACATAAAATTTATATAGAATTATATCCTTTCGAAGAGACTAATACCTTACGTATTACATATTGTTCTTATGTTGATTTGACCTAGCCTGTGAGAGCAAGATGATATCTTGATAGTCTGGTGTACAAGATTACTAAGTCTCGATGGATTGATGTCTCGATATATGTGAGATTATGGTGCATATTGAGATGCCTCTAGAAGCATCTGGTTTCACCTTACATATAGGACATACAGATTTTACAAAGACATGGTTGGTTAAGTTATCACTAAATTATAGAAGTTAACTTATTTATCATATAAATTCGATAATTTATATGATTCTATCTCCTACTAAATTTTAAACTACTGTTTTATGGTTATATCATGGGCAAGAACAATACATACATACATATATATATAGAGAGAGAGAATTAGGGGCGGAGGCACATATACATCTTTCCTACTTTTCGCTATCTCCGGCCATTTATCTAATGCGCAGTTTTGTATATATACGGGTTTCAATTCGTTCCAAGTGACAACTTAATTTTATTCTGCCCTTCCCCTTGGTGTGTAGAGACGACACATGTGCATGCATGTTAACAAGAGGAGTCGTACACAATAGAATTAAAGCTAAGCAAATAGAAAATACAAGTTGGCAAAAGTATAGTAGGTAGTTCTCTTATCTTTCTCTCTTTCACACTAGAAAAGGAATATATATGCAGCAGAATTACAGGCTATCATCTAACGCCCATGGAATTGTTTGTGTCAACTTCTTACAAGTTATAATATATGCCATTTCAACTTCCTCGCAAAGAAAGTCAATACCATTTGCTTCTGGAAAGAGCCTGTTGAATCATAATTGTTTTTTCAAGCATTAAGCTGGTCATCAGAATTTTTCTAGCTAGGTAACAATATTTGTTTACAAGTCACTGGACGTGGCCTCTTACTCGACGTGAAGTAATAATGCTAAGTGGCATTCGGATGTTTCTTTCCTCGTGACCTTTTTTACCAAAACTTATGACAGATTAATATTTTGACATCAGGAGACGTACTTCCAATGAAAAAATTATCAACAAAATTGTATATCTCTTTGAGAGTTATAACTTTCATATATATGTAGTTTAAAGAACGTTCAAACATCTAAATTCACTTTATAATAAATTAATTTCTAAGACGAGTTATGGACCAGTTTACTTCCAATAAACAATGTTAGACCATGAATTGTTTAATTTGTACCCATGAGTAGCGTGAACTTTCTCTCTTAAATTTTGAATTAATGATACGGAATTTGTTCGGTGACCAACGCTAACCTGATTTTTTTTTGACCAAAGTAGCTGAGAGCGTGTATCTATCTATCTATCTATCTATTTATCTAGCCCTTATATTATTAACATAAGGTTACAAGAAGTAACCATGTTTGCTGCTTTAGAGGCGTAGAAATTGTCACGTTAATTATCACGGAAAACGAAAAATATATGCACTGTTAAATCGTGGTTGATCTAGCTTAATTACAACTAGGGTGAAAATAGACTGCGATGAAAACTAGTAATATCATATTTGTTTTTATATTTTTACTGCATTTGGACACAAAAATAGATACCCATAGATATGGAAACGAAAACATATAATATTGGATGTAAATACGGAACGAATAGGAATGTGTATGGATATGTTACAGAAATTTATTAGAATGGGACAATTTTACGCTGCCTATCACGAGATGAGTAATTTGTCCCTGAAATAAATTAGATTTTATTTATTAGCCTAGCACATAAAAATGAATCAATAAAGAATGTAATTTCTAAATATTTTGCACTCTGATCATTTTTATGGAAAT
>KE370963.1:173469-186111 GCA_000418225.1 Zizania latifolia
ATCTAAGCATTATGGTCGACTCAGAACTATGGAGCCGAGAGATTTATACTAGTTCAGGCCTCCATGAGGATAATAGCCCTATGTCTCGTGTTTTGGTGGATTATAAATTGAATGTAAACATAGATAGTCTGAAAGCATTCCTTTGGAGAGGGTCCCTCACCCCCTTCATATAGTCAAGGGGCAAGACGTACAGAACTAGTACTTCTACCCGAGTCAGTTTTCTTGATATCAGGAAATATGTACTATACTCTGGTCTATCTTCTATTTACAAGGATATCTGTATATATTTATCTATAACAGCATATCTCGGTGTCCGACCTCCTGATATGGCACAAATCTTTCTTATCAGAATCGAACTCCTCTTCATGGACCATATGGGACTCCTAAGTTGGCTAGGCCCACTCTTGGTGCAGACTACTAAATCCCATCTTGGGGTACCTAGGAGTCATATCCTCAACACTCCTAAACAACAATCTCCTTATTGGTACCCTCCTTCCTTTGTTCCTATATATTATCTCGAATGAAGATCACCAGAACTCACTTTGATTGTGTGACGTTTTGATGCCTTCTTACTCTTTTCCTTCATATTCTCGGTAATCTTCCTAAAGTACAAAAGTTGCTTATCTATCCAAACACCTAATATAACACTATGTCTATCAACAAAATATTTTATGGTCCCTCGAAGTATCCCTTTGATAATATTGACTAAATGCAGACAGTCATTCCTCTCATCACTCAGTTATATACCTTAGCAAGGTTAGTTGTAATAATGGCGTACCTTGCTATGTGTGTGTTGTGCAGCAAAGACCACTTTTCCTTGCACTAAAACTTGATCTAGTTAGAGAAGTATTGTATTTTTAGCGTTTTTCTCTTTTGAACTGTCTAGGGATCGTCAATTAAAATCTCGCAGAGTGGTTCAGGTTCATCTTCTGTTTTGATTGAGGTTGGTTGGTTTCTTGGTTTCTCTTTCTTGTTCGCACTAGTGAGATCATCTAGATTCCTCTATAACTCTTTGAACTTCTTTTCTTGATTTTGGCTACATAATCTCTTGAATAGATTCATCAACTTCATGTTCTTTCCAAAGTGACAAAATAAGTTTGCACCCAAATATCTCATGCACCAACGAGTTTGCAAATTTCTCCCAAGGATATGGCTGATTTGGGTCAGATTTAATTCACTTGATGCATGGCTTTTATTAGGCATGCATGACTGTCATATAGAACGCAAATGGTTATGTACAATAGCTAGGTTGACATTGCATAAGAAATACTACTAACTTTCATAGTTATTAATACCAAGGCTACAGGGAGCACCTAATTTTTTTCATCAACAATAATTATTGTCAACTTCTTGTATCTGTATTTACCCATAAGAAATGTGCCTTCCATACATAAGATGAGATGATAATATTAAAATTCTTGCATACATGCACCGAATTCAAAGAACACTCAGTGCAGAATCTGTGTATTCTGCATCTTTCTCTTCAAAGGTGTAGTGTGTCCCTAGATTTTGGCTCGAAATGACCTCTAATAGAAATGACTGTTTGTGGTAGGAGTCTTTATATTTGCCAAACCTAATCTCTAATGTTTTCTATTTAGCCCTCTAAGCCTTAGCGTATCTAATTATATACTAAATTTTTTTCTATTGCAACTATTATAGCTCAGGGGTCATAATTGTGGTTATCCATAATTTTCAAGCACATCACACTAGTAACATAGGTAGAAAACATATTTCTATGCGTGCTGATGATCCTATCAATCACATGTGTGGTCTACCACCCTCGAGCATATCTAGTGAGTGGCACACTTGGGTTTGTATACGTGTACCCTCTAGGGATAGTTGTGCACCTCGCACATAATATCATAATTAGTGCAGTTAGACTTCTTCGCTCTAAATGTTCTTCGAAGTGATAAGGCATATGCTTTCATTGCATTTTAGACTTCTACTTTGGAAGTTTAAATTGTATCATGCCTCACCTTATTATGTTTCCATCTTGTGTCTATTCAGTTGTTAATAACAAGGTTACTAAATTCTTGATTAGTTCATTCAGAGGGAAGTATACTTGCATCTTCCTATTTGTTGTGGACTTCTTCCTCTACTTCTCCTTCCCCTTCATCTGAATCTTCATTACGACCTTCAAGGACGGTAGCTTAGAAGTCTTGGTTCTCTTGCTCCAATAAATTAGGTATTGACTGTATATGTTCTCTTTCGTCTGCTTGACACATGGCCACCTGTTATGCTTCTAGCGAACAAGCAACCAAGATTTATGGTGTACATTCATATCCAACTGCTCAACTTACGCTTAGCTACTCTAACTCATCTCAAGCTCCATCTAGCTAAATCCAACTTTCAACAATGATGTCTATGTGAGGATGGTCGACAGTGTGGATGCGAATATGAGAAGTACTCACTCTCATCCATGCTTCAATGCCGTCATCACATATCTCAACCACATTGAACTGATCTGGATCTCTAACATTTTCCAACAATATCCTCCTACCATACGACTAAATTGGTAGTACAACTTTAGCTTTACTTGGTTTGCTTACAATCAAAATATGTGATATAACCAATACATTACACACTCTAACGACATCTCTGTTACTCAAGATAAACTTATGTCTATAAACCAAAAAGTAATAAGGTCTACCCTTTCATGATCGTTTATAATTTGACCATCTCTATAATAAAATCTAAATGGACCATTGGTCGGTCGACAGAGCGATGGATTGGTTCGTATTGATAAACCAACCATCAATAGAAGACCAATGGTATGATTTGACCCTTGTCGATCATTGGTTTGTCGATAAGAGCTAAATCAACAAGCCGAAGGTCGATGGAGGTCTAGTTTTGTAATTTTTCAACAAGAAAATTTCTTATATGACACTAAAAGTTAACTGGTTTCCTTGTATATAACTTGAAGTTTGCTATTTTCGTATATGCCACTGCTTTAATTTTTCACACCCTCTTATGCTACTCCCATTACTTTTTTGTTAGATTCCAGCGGTTAGGATAGTGTCCCACACAATTATTTTTTGTAAATAATAAAAATACCCTCAGCCTCACAACATATATATGAGAATATTCATAATAGGAAAAATATGAGTAGTCATATGGTTTCAATCCACTTATAGCCAAATTAACCCAAATTTGCTAAATAAAGGATAACTACTAAACTATACATAACTATCATGTATATGGGCAATTTAGACTTTACCATGCCATGTAAATAGATATCTAACGGGAAAGTAACGAGAGTGACATAACAGGGTGTGAAAAAACTGAAACAGTGGCATATACAGGAGTAACAAACTTCGAGTTACATATAAGAAAACAGGTGAACTTTCAGTGGCATATAAGAAATTTTCTCTTTTTTAAAAGGCTGATCCAAAATTATAATGTTAAATAAAAAATAATTATTTAAAAAGTTTGAAATGTAGACACATTTTTGGGGAGAGATCAGTCAAATTCCTGGCCATTCGATATGTTAGAGATTTGTGTATCAGGCCTTTTGTCTAGATAAAATTAGCAAGTGGGCTGCCGTGGGTTAGCTAGGCCCAGTAGAAATTTTGAACATGAAGTTAGCAAATAAAGGCTTTTAGAATGTTGGTCCCCAGTTATGAATAAATACACGGACCATTCGTTCAGCTAAAGCTAGCAATTGGGCCTACATGTGGTTAGGCTAATACAAAATTTCAAGCTGAAGTTAGCAAACGTGGGTTTAATTCCGCAGAAATGCAAATTAAATGTATAATATAGTTTTACAGTATAATTATATTGTTTTACGGTGTAATTACGCTATTGTTACAGTGTAATTGATACGGTTATTCAATTGATGTGAGTGCACTTTCCATTGAAGTCATCACTTTTATCCTCTAGTTTTTTGAATCAAATTTACACTAATTCCCATAAAAATCCTATAAATTTTTCTTGTTTATGTTTTGTTTTATCACTAAAGATACTTTAAGCATAACTTATACTTTCTACATATTTACACTAAATTCCATGTCTTAAAGTAAACAACATACTACCTCCATCAAAAATATACCAAGTTAGGCAAATGTATTATGTAAACGAGTAAGAGAAATCATATACTCTTCTTAGGATGGCTCTTCTTAGGATGGGTGCAATGAGCGTGAGTCTAGGAGTGATTAAGTGGAGTAGCGAGTAATCAAATTAAAGATAGTATGTGTACTTTGAGATAAAAGTTACTTTTAAAAATAAGTAGCTATATTTAGGATAAATTTTAAACTCTAAAATTTGTTATATTTAGGATGAGAAGGAGTATTGAAACATAGAGTAGTAATTTTAAAAAAATTTAAATCAAGATTTTTTCCGTTTTCTTTTAGTTCGTGCAGCAGCTGGTAACAAATGCGTAAGTATTAGGTCTGAGCTCCCAATCGCACGATAAAATAATTCGACTGATTTTGTTAAAAAAAAAAGATGTGCGGTATGATATAGACACTCCCTAGACATATCGATCGTGAGTTCGTGTCTATATTTATGACGACATATTTTTTTCATTGATAAACTGGTAAAAATTGACTAATTTGAGACCAAATTAAGGATGCGTTTGATTGAGTTTTAGATTCTAATAAAGCTATTATGAGCTATGAGCTGTGAAAAAGCTATCGTGAGCTGTAAAAAAGCTAGAAAATTGTTTGGTTAAAGTAGCTGTAGATTTTTGTTTTGATAGTAAATGTTTATAAAACACTGACTTGTTTCGTAGATTTAAATAATACGAAATAATACAGTTGTACTTTTCAAATTTTCAACAGCATAGTGGGTAATTTTTATGAAGTTTAGATTGAGAAGCTGTGAAAGTTATGGTGGGAGTAACTTTCACAGCTTCTTCAATTTATAGATGAAAAAGTTACAGCTTTTAAAAAGCTATTTTATCTCTAAACCTATTTAGTTTAACTTTCAGCTTCTCAATCAAGAAATTAGTTGAAAAATCTGAAACAAATACAGCCTAATCATGTGACAAATTAAAACCGTAACATATCAGCACATATAAATGTTTTACGCACCGGCTCATTATTGTCTTGTCAGTATCAGGACGCCATGAAGAAGCGAGTGCGAGCTTTCACAGAAGGCGTGGTGCTAATGGTGAGCCCACTTCTTCTCGCTGTCGCCCTCAAGCAAGCCGACCTGAACAGTAAACGGAACAGAGTACTACGCATCGGCATCGCCCCTCTTGCCGCCGCCGCTCTCGAAGCCGGCTTACTCCAGTTCATCTGCCTCTGCCTCTCCGAACTGCCGTGCGACAGGATCGCGAGCCTCCTGTTCCGCGCCTCGAAGCTCCTGGTCCACCTCTGCGCACTTCTCCTCATGGTCCTCGCCTACGGAATCCTACTCCTCATCGACGTGGACAAGTACCTCTACTACTACCTCGCTGGCCTGGTCCTTGTGCTATTGGTACCTCTCACCGTGTGGTGTTGCTACCTGAGCACGCGCAACGAAGACGAACGAGATCACCGGGGCGACGGCGCTCTCGAAAATTCGGTGGATTTCTCGGCCGCTGTCACGGCGCTTCTGTTTCTGGGGCTCGAAGGACTGGCCATGCAGAGGCAGAGCAGCGCAGCACGCCAGGAGTTGCAGGGACTGCTCACAGCCTCCCTCGACTTCACGTACTTCACCTGTGCTGTGGGCGTGTTCTTCATGCTGATGGGGACTGTGCCTGTGCTGAAAACCGATCATCGTAACAGAGCCCATATGTATCTGGACATCGCGTTAGCCATTGCCATCGCCGTGGTCGTCGTCCTCATCGCGGCCGCTCCGTTGAAGGAGCTGACGTGGCTGGTGTTCGTTCCGCTAATTCTGTCATTCTTGGTGTGGATGTACTGGGTCCTAGTCGCCAGCGACGTTAAGCCGCGCCAGGTCCTCCCTGTCGCCGATGAAGAGCATCAGCCGCGCCAGGTCCTCCCTGTCGCCGATGAAGAGCATCAGCCGCGCCAGGTCCTCGCTGTCGCCGATGAAGAGCATCAGCCGCGCCAGGCCCCCGCTGTCGCCGATCAACAGCAGAAGCCGGCGGCAGCGTCGCTGGAGCTGACGAAGGTCACGTTCACAGGTTTCCTGGCCGTCGCGGTGCCGACCTTCAGTAACACTCCGGCTGGCAGCGCCACGCGCGGCTTCGTGCTGCTTAGCGGCGCCGCCGTAATGTCGGGGCTTGGATGGAGGCTCCTCACGCACTGGACGGCGCCGCCGCGGGCCGTGGCAACCGCCGCGAAAACTGCTTCTTTTCTTGCTCATGTGTGCGTTGCTATCGCTGTCATCCCATTTGCAATCTTGGCTAGCAACGCCATCAACCTAAAGTCTTAAATGATCATCCTGCAGGTAGCGGTTGCCACTGATCATGCAATCGTGTGCTCCTCCTGCTCAAACATGTAGCCAATGCGTCTCTTGTCGAGATAGCGATTAGCATGACCAATCACATAAAAAATTTGTTCGAGGTGGCAGATTAGCTTTCCAATGAACCTTTAGATGAGATTGCATCTATTTGTAAGTGGGGATTTAAACCAAAACTGACCTGATTCTTCTAAACCTCATCATATTGGCTGGTCATATTCAATTCACAGGTTAAAGAACAGAAGAAGCCTTTCAGATCTTATAAAATTCAGACAAGCTGAAATTCAGAGAAGATTCCAGAGCTTACAAATTCAGAAAAGCTTTCAGGTCTTGTAAATTTCAAAATGCACATGAGGGTCTAAATTCTACAATGTCAGATACGAAAATTTCGAAATATCAGGATTCTAACAGAACAATACGGTGAGTGCAAACAAAACTGATCTCTACCATCGAATTTGATGACAAGCACATTTCCTTTCTCTGTGTCGCAAACAAAACTTAATATTACCGGTGACCGAAGTACTAGCGAACTTACAATAACTAGTAGTTTGTCTATGCTAACGCTACGGTTAAAATTAAAAAATAATAAATGTGTTGAACTTGAAACGAACAATAAAATAAATTAAGATTCATGCCAAAAGAAATCAACAACAAGTTACTATATTATTAAATTCATAGCAAATATACTTAAAAGAGTAGCATAGCAAATTTAACTAGCAAAGAACACCTAAGTGATTTTATTTTCACATGGTTATACTAATCAGAAGAATAACATATCATATATAAAGCTCCGAGAAATTTGTTATGAAAAAACAGGATTTTTTACATTTTAATATCATGCAGCATATTCCACCGTAGAAACATATTGTAAAATAAACCATGAAAGAACCAATAAAGCATCGAAAGAATCAATAAACATTTACTGTCTTATACTTTGATTAATTACAAGAGTTGAGATTCACCGGTGACTGGCTTCAAATATTGTGGAGAAATGAAATCTCTCCGCTCACCTTTGCAAGAGTTTTGCAATTCTAGCATGCATGTAGATAACGTGGATGTCAACATGGTAACTCGACTCTTCAGGATTTTAGTAATTTGTCTGACATACTCGCTACCATCTTGCATGTACAGATTAGTAATCTGTCTGACATACTCGCTACCAGCTTGCATGTACAGATTTCTAAAGGTTGATTTTACCCGGAGCTTTGGTAGTTGAGCTAAAACATGTATCTTTTGTACTGTTAAGGAACAACAAAATGTGAGTGCAAACCATTTAAAATCTAAAATTATTCCTAACTAACCACAAATTCAGGATGCATGCAACGTACTGTATGGCTTCATGAGTCTTTGCCACTTCCCTCATCACGTCCCTGTCGCTGGCTGGTTTCTGAAATAAAGGGTGTAAAAAATATCTCAGAAGGGAGACTGAAGAAAGGAGTTCAACTTCAATTCAATATTCAGATGGCCACTTCCACTATGCATCTGATTCATGTAGAACAGCCGGTTTCATCTTTTTTTAAAGCAAGACATGCCTTTCGTAGTTTCGTTTTCTACAAACAAGGTGCCAAAACAAAGTGCTACCATGTAAAATAGGTACTGTCAAGGGGTGCCTTGCGAATGCTTAAATGTTGAGACAGTCGTTTCTGCATAATTACAGCTAAACTTTTGCAAAAAAAATATTTTTTAATAAAAAACAGCCATGGATCATGATACAAACAACAATGTCTGAAATAACAAGATGAACAATTTTTGGATAATTTGATTATGCCCCAGCCTAACAAGATTAGCATAGATAAGCTGAAACAAAATAGAAAACACATACAGGCTTAGGGTGTGTTTGGTTGAGCTGTAGATTCTGAAAAAACTGCTGTGAGCTGTAAAAAAGCTACTGTGAGCTATAAAAAAGCTAAGAAGCTGTTTAGTTAAAGTAGCTGTGGATTTCTGTTTTGCTAGAAAATATTTGTAATATCCCTGATGTTTGGTTGCACTGTTACTATATAAAACACCGAATTGTTTAAGCATTGTTGTAATGAGGAAATTTTGGAATGTTTCATAAAATTAAATAATACAAAATAGTATTAATATAACCAAATTATTACAAAACATAATTATCTCCTCTCACTAATCAAAGCTTCAGATATCCTATCTCGAATGGTATTCATGGTATCCCTATTTTCTCCATCTTCAAAAATGTTCATGGATTAGTCAGCACTACCGGCTTGGCAACAAAATCTTCAGAAATGAAATGAAATATTCACATTCAATATAAACTTAGATCGATTCAATCATTTACATGCTAATTAACACTGTTTATACCTACCATGCTTCTCAAGAAAATGCAAAGCTTTTTCAAGGAAAGAAGGGCTGCCATCAATATCTTCCAGTGCAAGAAGAATTGGCCTGCCAACAACTAATGATTTGATAGGTTTCTTCTCTCGCCCTGTAGCCAAAGGAGGAAATGTATGAAAGAAATAACATACAAATATTGAGTTCTTCATAAATAAAACAAAGTCAGATTAGTGTAGAGGAACGAACAGTTTGGAATAGCTCCTTCATATGGATCTGTTGTGTCATTACGAAATATCCCGTTATGTCCCATCACAAGAGCTGCATTTGGGGCCTGTGCAAGAGCTTCTTCCAATGCTGTTTTCCACTCAAATAAATCTTCAGATGTCTCCACCTATGTTAAGAATGCCAGGTACTTTGCTTAACTTTGAAGGACAATTAAAGTGATTAAAGAAAAATCACATGACCTATTATTTAATATTTTGCATTATCTCAGGGGATCGAAGGGGAATATTTATACCTTCAAGGTGAAAGCACGACCGTCACGACCATCTGGAAAAAGGACAGTCAACAATTTGTTGTCTTCCCTGACCAGTACACTGCGAATGAGACACGTTGTTACTACAACATTATTAGGCAAAATAAATCCAAAAAGAAGAGGCAGTACCCTAAATCATTTGTCTACAGATAAACACATATGGAAAACATCTGTACAAACGCAGATGATAAACATCTAGTTCAGCAAACTTTGAGTAAAGGTGTAAAACTTCAATATGAGTAAAAGTGTACAACTTCAACAAAAAACGACAAAAATAATAGTGAAAGATGCATACCTCCCAGAATTATTCAAGTCAATTCCCCCCAAAGTAGCATTCACTTGACCACCTCTTTGGGGCAATGTATTCTACAGTGGCATGAAAGGAACTTGTCAAGAAGTAAGAATCAATTTATGTTAATATAACCTGTACGCTGGACAATGAATGAAAATATATGGCAATGACTGTAGTCACCAGGAACCTGGGTCGAGGGATGGGGCTGCGGATTGCTAGAAATGTGAGCCAAGGGGGAGGTAGTTTTCTTTAAATGCAAGACATGATCACAATGGCTCTAGGTCGAGAAAAAGAAGATTAAGGAAAATAAAATAGAAAAAGGAAGAAGGTGAATGAAGTAGCCTAACCCTACACAAGGCAGCCCAGCGCCCTGACCATCCCATCTCTATCAGCCCAACATTCCTAACCGCCTCTTCCTTCCTCCCACTAACATGTCTGTGACTCTGTGAGTAGCAGTAGTGCTTTAACAAGTAGGAGCATTGGCAGTGCGAAGGTTAGCTTTCCCTCTCCCCTCCTCTCATCCCTCTCCCCCTCAGTTCTAGACCAAGCAAGGAACCAAGATGCCTGGCCACCTTTGGCCAATGATGCCAATCCTAATGACTAAATGGTAGTTACATTAAATACTTCTCTGGCGTAACATGGGACAAAAACATGAGTAAGCAGCTTTCTGTTGCCAAGAATGAAGCATTGCCCACAGTTGGATATTTGAAGCAAAGGAACACACGGAAGCACCAGAACAAGGAAGCTACAAAATATAATGATACTACTCGGCTGCAGATGGTGTTTGGGAGATTAAACTGAAAAGAGCAAATTAATCGTTCTGATATTCAGTGCAA
Organism: Zizania latifolia; assembly: GCA_000418225.1. Taxonomy (NCBI): domain Eukaryota; kingdom Viridiplantae; phylum Streptophyta; class Magnoliopsida; order Poales; family Poaceae; genus Zizania; species Zizania latifolia. Next base: position 183,770 of record KE370963.1, read on the forward strand.
AACTCTAAATACTGTATTCATGTTCCATTGTAATCTTATTATACATGAACAAATGGAATGAAATCGATTTAGAAACACTACTAAATAGTGGCCATGATCAAGAGAGATGATAAAAGTGTTTAAGTAGATAAGTTTGAACTATTATATCAACAAGCTGAACCAAAATAATATTTCTGGGCTGATGGGTCTACATAACTTGAGATGTTCAGTATAACCATTACTTAGATTGTGGACAAGAATAAAAATACTAACAGGGTCACTCTTGAAGAAAACCAGTGATGTTCGAGTGAGGATGAACCAACGCCTTTTCCATGATTCCATCCAATTCCTGAAATAATAGATAGATTCTTAAAATCAATGATGGTGCTTCTGCCTCGAAAAACTAAGTTACAAAGCACTGTTATGCACAAGTGGAAATAGTAAATGTGTGACAGATAGTTTTACCTTTGGACGATATGAAGAGAGGACACATGGGATTTTGAGAAGGGTAGATAACATACCTCCATCTGCAATTAACACGGCCCATCCCAAATATTGCAAATTTGTCAGGACGACAGAGCAGCGACATCAGATAGGTATAAAACGACAAGTTGTTTGCACCCAGAAGAATAAAGCCAAAGGGGCAAATCAACAAAGCTTGCACCTTAAACAGCTGAAATCCGCACAAGTGTACATCTTTCCTGAAGAATTGTGATCAACATAATGCCATAAACATTGGAAAGCTAAAATCACTATATCAGGGTCCATCAAGGTGCTATTAATTTATCGGCAGGCCTAGGCAGCAAAGGAGTGAGGGTTCTACCAAGCACTTAGGGCTCTAGGTGGGCCAGACGAACACATCTTAGAAGTTAGAACACTGGCAACAACAGTTGGTTTTGCCATTCTTATCAACTTGAAATGAAACAGTATACACACTAATAAACTAATGGAAAGATTACACTGAAAGAACCAAAAGGGACACACTAAAATATCATTATGAAGTGCAGGGTTTCAAAGTAAATACAAGTTAATAGTTACAATCACTGAAGTGGACACGTGCAGCGTTCCCCTAATCCCCTTGGCAGCAACCTTGGCAGTTGGCACTCGCCACTCAACCAAGGCCATGTAGCAAATTTTGCCCGCGTTTATGCGCATGGTGCTGGCACAAGCGCCAAGGGTAAATCTGGACACACGTGGCACAGTCAAATTAAGTAAATTCTACCTTCACAACTAAATAAGTAAAAAGAGCTCAGATAGACTTCATATAGACAGGAAGCAACCACACAAACCCACAAAATCGAATCGTTGCAACTAAAAGATCATTATTTGGCAACTAAAAACAGCTCGAGTAAGCTTGCTAAATGAGCAGAAGCGTCCTATGTACCAAAAAAACAATCAAGGTGACTAAAATATTAACGCCACAACCAAAAGCAGCTGAAACATGCCAGGTAGATGAGCAGGAGAACCTTATGCACCCAAAGAACACCATCTATAGAACTGAATTCGTACCTCAGTAACTAAAGGCAGCTCAAACACACCTGGTGTACAAGCAGAAGCACCTTACACATCTTAAATTGAATCCAGAGACAACCTTCCATTGTCCAAAAAAGTTTAGAGTGAGTTTTCAATTATGATATGGAACTCTTAGACTAAAATTTTTCTGAAGGAAATGGCCCAAATGCAGATAAGCTGGGGGCAGACATGTAAACACAAGTTGGGTTTTGGCCTTTTGGTCAAGGTATATAATGTGAAATTGCACAGAAGATCAAAAAATCTGTAACAAATACAAACACTCATCGAACAATCTCACGCACGTATAAATCGAGGAAGAAATCTGAAAATGGAGGCGGGTGCGTTAGTTAATTACCAACTGAATCGGGTGAAGTGAATACTCCTATATGATCACACCACATACATCGAAGACGGTGAATCCAAACGCTGGCTGCATTTCATGGGACGCCTCGCCCCATCAATATAGTTCACATCCAAATCTGTAACAATTACAAACACTCATCGAACAATCTCACGCACGTATAAATCGAGGAAGAAATCAACCAATCTACCAGCCGAAACGGGCTCTTCCCAGCATGCCTGACGAGGGCATCCACGTTCTGTGATTTCCTCTCCCGATCGGCAGCCGGCACGCCGCGATGCCCGCTCCACGATAGCCGCACGCCCTTGTCACATTAACCTGTGTCGCCGTTGTCTCCTTCGTCGTCGTCGTCGTCTCCGTCCTCCACTCCGCGCTCCACCTTCGACTCTGACTCCAGGGTGGGGGAGTCGGACGTGGGGAGGGCTGGGGGGCGTCGCGCGCGGGGAGCCAGGGGCCGCCGGATGTGGGGAGGGCGGCACTCGGCGGCTGC
>KE370963.1:226046-263298 GCA_000418225.1 Zizania latifolia
GCCACTGCTCCGGTGACGACGGCGAGCCTTCTCCGGCCGTCCTCTCTATCAAGATTGCAGTATACACTTCTTGCTCACCATGTGTTTGGTGAAATGTCTCTAAGGGTTTAGTACTGCACTCTAGGTGTTCGATTAAATGTGTAGAAGCGCTTGATTTTTGAACTGCACTTCATATGTTTGATGAAATGTCTATGTGATCCAAGTGCACTTCAAGTGTTTGTTGTTTTGCGAGAGAGGATCCGGAATGCTTTTTACATGATTGATGAAATGACATTACGTTTGTTCACAAAGTGTTCGATCTTTTGCATTTGAGTATCTCGGGCGTATCTTTTTTTATAGAACGCTCGTCACACTAGTAAATACATTTTGGTTGGTCGGGTTACACTTGTATCTACGTGGTGTGATTCTTTTTGGGTTTTGTCTTTTGGAGGAGACCATATCAACTTGCTTTGAGAGTGAACATTTTAGCACAGCCTTGCGCTGAGTCTTTTGAAGTCACTCGCAAGTTTGTTACAGGAGTTTGAGGATTTTTGATCTATTCGCTGTGTTTTGTTTTGCGCCCATTCACCCCCCCTCTGGTCGCTAGTTTCGATCCTACAAATGTACCTCTGGAATCATGGAGGTGGTCGTCATTGGAGCTACGGCGGAGGTTATCGATGCAGATGAATGCGAAGAGGTTGATTCTGTAGTCCTGGATCGTCGGAGGCGAGGACACCAGCGGCAGGTGCGCAGCGACGGCAAGAAAGATTGGGTATGAGAGGTTCCGTGTGCAAGAAGGAAGCGAAGAGCAGAGAAGAAGGTGAAGAGCCACCGGTTGATATTTGTAGGGCAAATGTGGTGCCTCGAAAACTGGGTTAAGGAGATTTTCACAGATTTGGTGGGGTCCATGACCCGACGCTAGACAAAGATTAGTGTTGACAGAGATAGAACTTCGAAGCACCGGGATACTCTCACACTCCGAAATTGATGGATGCGATAAGTATTGTGATGCTATTCGGCAATGCCATCTCAAGGTTTGTGTGGAATGAAGCCTGGTCCGACGTCTCCACGCGAAGGGTAGATGCGTCGAGCCAGACAACATTTATCACAATCCTCCATAGCCGGAAAAGAAAAGGAATCGAGAGCGTGAAGAAGAAATGAAAGGGTCGCCGGATTGATACTTATGAGGATGCAGTGCTTCGGAAAAAAACAGGCTAAAAGGTACTGGAATACGAAAGGTTTTGCTGTAGATTTGCCCATGATTTGACATTTGGTAGAGATTGATATTGGTGAAGCTGGAATTTTAAAGCATCGGGTTGCACCCACACTCCGAAATTGGGGGGCATGTGTTAACGGCAAAATTTGGTAAGGCCCAAGCCCAACACAGTTTCGGCACGGTCAATGAAAGTCAAGGAGTCCGGTCAAAGCATGGTCAACGAAGCACGTCCGCAACATGTACGAGTGATCGGATAAGGATACAGTTGGGAGAGAAGCCGGTAAAGAAGGAAAGGGTGGATGTTCTGTGGAATCGGTTACAATCGTATCAGCATATGACGGCAAGTCTCCGGACTATAAATATGTAACTTTTAGACCTAGTTTAGAATCAATCAACAGATCAACAAACAACTCTCGGCGCATCGCCAAACTTGCCACCGGCAAGTTCTTGCTCTCTTGCTCTCTCGCGGGGCTGCATCGCTTCGATCTCCGGCGAGAGGTAAGTTCTGCCAAACATGTGTTGATTAGTAGATCTAAGGCTTCATCGGTCAGGTCTGACATCTTAGTCTATGTATCGATCATGTTGTATCAGGTGCGTGGTTTAGATCAAATATATTAATCTAAGGCTTCATCGGTTAAGTTTGAAATCTTAGTCTATGTATTTGATTCATGTCACGTACCGTTCATCTGGATGAAGTGTGCTCCGATATGTTTAACACTATGATTTGCTGTGGCTTAGCGACTGTCTTGGTTTGGTCCAATCTTTCAGTTATAGTGAATGATAATGCGAACACAAATCGGGCATGTTGAAGCTAGATTTTATCGGAGTATAAGCCGATAGGTTATCTCTCTGCGTGTTTATCTCATCGTTGTATCGGGTATCAAAATTGGGCGATACACATTGGCCTAGCATCATTATATATGTCTTGCTTTTATGTCCCGATATCGGGTCCGATACTAATCCTAACTGATTTTACAGATTAGATGGTTTAGGCTGATGATTCTATCTCGATAGGTTGTACAGTAGATCTATTCTTCATGTCATACATCCGATATGCCACGTCATACAATTTCCACCATGTTATTATTACGTTTTATTTATCTTATTTAAATGTATGTACCGATGCACGCCAAGACCATCGGCTCGACAGCCGATAGGCGTTACTGCTTACGTTTTTCTTGTCTATCTTATCAGTTGCAGGATCAAACTGATTGGCACGCCACGAACCACAAATTTAGAACCTGCACTAGAGTTAAGCAGATCTCTCAGGCCACGCGTGTGACCAAAAACTTCACCAACAGTCGCTCAGACCTTTAGTTTATCGACAAGATCGCAAACCGCCTTTTGGCCTAGCGGGGGAAATTGCTCTCTCACAGCAGGTGCATCACCCTTGTAAAGTCAGTGCTATCCTCGATCCCCACTTACTTTCTATCAGCGATAAGAGCGCCCAAATACTTGCTCTCTAGCATTGACAAAAAGAGATGGTGCTTTCTTTGGGCAAACACAGACACCCTTACTATGGGTAAAAGCAAAGTGAACTGATCGACTGTCTACAGGCCACTAGAGTTTGGTGGTCTTGGAGTCCTAGACCTTCACCGTTTTGTCCGCGCGCTCCGACTTCGTTGGCTCTAGCAAGAATGGCACTCGTATACAAAACCATGGATGGAGAAAGAAACGCCTTGTAACGACACTGATAGATAGCTTTTCGCGGCCTTAACGACGGTTCATGTGGCTAATGGGAAAAAGGCCAAGCTCTGGCTTTCACCATGGCTTGACGGTCAACGACCAATGGATCTTGCGCCGACTATCTACTTGGCTACCTGGCAAAAAAACTCAACAGTCTCAGTAGCCCTTCACAATAACAAATGGGTTCAAGATCTGGGCTCATCAGGCCCCCTTATCTCGAACAAAGCCTTAGAGGAATTTGCCACCTTCAAATGAAGACCTCCTCTGTGCAGATCCATGCCGAGGCTGACGATGAGCTGGACTGCGCACAATTTGGGCGCCTTCATAACCAAATTTGCTTATCGTGCCCAATTCAATGGCTCAATCTGTCCTGCCTTCGTAAAGCTCATCTAGAAGGTTTGGGCACACCGAAGTGCAAGCTCTTCGCATGGCTCGCCATCCAAAACAGACTCTGGACCTCCGACCGCTTGGCTCACCGGGGATGGCCCCATCAACCAGTGTGCGTACTCTGCAAGCAGGAGCCTGAAAACGGCGTACCACCTCTTCAGAAGCTTTCATTTCTCCAAGAAGCTTCGATCTGACTTAGTAGAGTGTTCTGGCCTTGCCTCTCTTAAAGACGTCCTAGGGTCATCTCCCCCTCCTGCTACCATTAGACTATGGTGGGAAAGCATTGCCTTAAGGCTAGGTCAACTAAAGAAATGCATATCCTCCCTTCTAATCCTGTCAACCTAGGAAATCTGAAAGGAGAGAAATGCCAGAATCTTTCGGCATGTTGGAACATGCCCTATGGCGATCCTACAAAAAATCAAAGAAGAGGTGAGAGTCCGAGTTGAAGCAAGGGCTTCATGTTTTGCCCCCTTCTCTTAATTCCCCACCCCTTCTCTTTTTTCCCCAATTCCCAATGTACATCTTTAACCGTCTAATATAATACATCCGATAGTTCTCCTGCCATTTTTCAAAAAAAAAGAAGAAAATAGGAATGAAAAGAAAAAAGGTTAAAAGAATGCACCATGAGCTTCGATACTAGGGAATTTTGAGAGGACACATTGCAAATCGAAGAAATCAAAGGCAAATTTCTTATGAATCCATTAAAATTGAGCTCCCCCTCTATTGTTGGTAGGGTGTCAGTGTGAACGCTTAGGACTACGAGAAGAAAAAAAATGAGAATATGTTGAAATAGAAAGATGAGGTGAGATATGAGATAAATAGAAAGGTGGGGTGAGATATGAGATATGCGAGAGCCTAGAGGATTGAGAGATATTACTACTTATATTCTTTGACTATCCTAGTATGGTCAATTTAGTCTATTTTTATATAAGATATATATACATGTATATATGGTTAAGGGCCGGCCTTTAGGTTTTATGGGCTCTAGGTAATTGTTCTTCTTGCAAATTTGGAAGTGTTTTCTGGTGAATTTTGAGCGAATTTCGTGAATAGGAAGCTTGTTAAACATCTCCTGCTAACACTAGGAAATGTAATTTTAATATTTACTAGGTCGTATTCGAAGAAAATGTTTTTGCCCGAATTAAATTCGTAGGACATATTTAGTCCATAGACCAAGTTAACTTTGGAATAAAGAAGAAAAGATTATGATCTATATATCATTATACAAATACTTTAAGAAATAGAATATAGTACTTTCATATCATCGAGAATATTATAAAAGTGTGCACACACACTCTCTCTCTCTCTTCCGTAATGTTAAGCATCTTCGTGTGGATGCTTAGTTGTTGCATGATCAATTAATTGATGAGAGGGATTATATTCTGAAGCATCGATCCATGGCTTGTCATCAATAATGATAGTTTAATATTAGTATCCACATATTTACATAAGTAGATATCGCCAATAGAAAAAGGTGTTATAAATAAAGTCTCATCAACTAGAATGCAAACATGCGTGAATAAAGCAAGCATGCATGCTTGTTTTTTACTCCGTAGTTACTTTAGCTAAAAATAACTATAAAAAGTCATTTTGAACTAATTTCTTCCACTATGCTTTCTGACACGTCACTAATTATTCAATTTTTGTTTCTCACATTAGTTTTGTGCTCAAATTATGAGTAATGTCTACGATTTGGCAAGCGTGTTTATTTATGTGTATAACTAATTAAGAATTATTGTTAATTCTTCTTGATTTCTGAAACGTTCCAACTGAAATAAAATAAAAAAAATTGGAGATTTAAATCGCTCGGACATTATTTTAAGTATGGATCCTAGGCATACGGGAATTATTTTAACTCTAAATTCTACTGCCGAACAGTTCATTTTAAGTTCATTAGCTGAGCAGTGAACCTCCAAAGTAATTATAAAATTAAGTTTCAAGATTCAAAATTAACTGTGGCTTATCAGCCAAATTGCTGCAAAGCATCCAACCACTAAAAGCGGCTAGGTGCATTAGCATTTCTTAGCAGAACCATCATTAATTAGCTGTCATTGATGAGAAATTATCCAAAGGTGTCCACATTCGGCATATCGCTGACAACAGTTGATTTCATACTAAGGTTAATATATTACTACGCTCCAAATGGGCTATTAATTAATCAAATTGCCAAGCTTCAATACACCTAGCCGCTTGAAAAAAGGTAATCACCTAGAACAAAGTCTACTAGCATTTCCCATCGAAATTATAATAAAATTGCAGGTCGACAAAATTGTATCAGGTCGACAAAACTGCATCTTTCCATTAAAGCTCACAATTAGGCACATAGAGTTCTCAATCGTATGTAGCTCACACATCTGTATTGTACCCCCTCTATCATTTGTACAACTAATATTTAGCGCGAGATTCTCCACTTTTATTAATTTATTTTTTGCGTTACTTGTTTGCTAAGTCGGGTAGTAGTCAACCCAACTACTCACTACCTTAAAACAACAAATTAATACGGGCTTGTAAGTATACATATATGTCGGTTACTTTATCAGCGCCGTAAAAACGGCGGTACTGAGAGTTTAGAACTATAGGTGTCTGTTTCACAATTGGCATCTAAAATAATACAACTCTCATGGTTATATAAAAGGCACATAATGTTCTTTGGCACATAGCAGGAGGAGTTTATAGATGCGATTCTTGTAAATAACGGACACCTATAATGATATAATATATATTGGTTCGTGTTAAAATAGTTACGTAAGTCGTAGGTTTCTACTATGATATAACAAATTCTTAGCATACGTATCTTTTATCATAGTACGACTGCTATGTAATTCGTCTGTTGCACAATGATTTTGAAAGCCCACTAGGCCATTAGGAGCTTTGAGGAAGTTGAATGTGTCATTCTATCTGATGATTTGGCTAATAATGAGCTCACACAACTATTCGATGAGTGGTGGTATTTCGTGTCAACAATGTACTTGTTGACAATTAGTAATTTATCCCTTTTAGGATTTTTTCCAGTTTTAATTTTTTATTAAAAAAACATATAAAATGATACATTTGCCAATATATATATATACTGTGCAACCACGAGACCTATGGTCTCAGCGTACGGCACAAACACGCTCTGACGAAACAGCAAATTAGTTTGGTGCAATTAAAACTAGTCGCTTGTGGTTCATGTTCATCCGCTGCATGTCTGCATCCACGCTGATTGTAATTTCTGACATAGAGTGATACTGCTTAGTGAAAATGAACGATCCTGTTGTGTATGTATACAGCTCTGATGCGAGCAAAATGTGCGTGAATTAGACGTTCAAATTTGCCATAAAAATTTGAACAGTTCGTCCTATCGATCAGACGATGAATTGAGGGGTTAATAACAAACATGATCATTTTTTGTTTTGTATATATCACTGGATATTCTGGTTTTAGTTTGTGAATAATTCAGAAGAAGTAGAGTAGAATTAAGCCGTATTCACGGGTAGCTATCTGCGATCCCGCTGGAGTAAGCCCTTGAGTACGACCAACTTCTTGTAATCCTTCGAGGTCACGTCGACGACCACCCCCTCATCGGCACCGCCGGCGACGGTGGTGGCGGCGCCTTCGGGCGCCGCTTGATATGGAGCGTGTACAGCGTGCCGAACCAGGCGCAGAGGCAGACGACGAACAGTGCCGCCCACCGAGCAGCCGGCCATCAACACTTCCGTCACCACGGACACCCTCACGGTCACGGCCTCACCATGGGTGAATGGGTCCGAACTCGCTGCGGCAGCAGGAGCACGCTCCTGCCTCGACGTCGCTTTTGCCGGCGCCAGCGTCCCCGCTGGCGCACGGGGCGGCGGCCTCCCTCCGCGTCGTCGTTGGCACTCTCGCGGCACGTCGTGACGGGAGCGGCGTCGCGAGGTTTAGAGTGCCCAAATAATCAAATTGGATTGCAATATAAACAGGAGTAAATTTGTCATTTTACATGCTTTTTAATAAAAAAATTAAAACTATGAAAAAAGGTAAAATTACTAATTATTAACTAGGCGGCATTTTTATAAAACCAACGAACTGAAGTGGTATGCTTATAATTTTCTCGTAAAAATCTCAACTTAAAATCATCAACAAAAATAAAATTGTGTTTTCAACTTCATAAACAGCCAAATAAGGTCGAACATGACAACCAGAGATTTGCCATAGAAGCAGCGTCCCAGCTCCCAAAGTATAAGGGCATGATCATCGCATTAGAGTGAATCTTAATCGTAAACAAAACAAAGGCTAAACTACAAGTACCGTAGGACCACCAGGTCCACTTCTACTCTCACCTTTCAACGTGTAAATTAAAATATGGGAGAAGTCGACAACTTGTTCATCTTTTGTTCAATTTTTTTTCTAAAAATGATAATTTAGCAAGATCATTTTTATCTTCAAAGTATTCATACTATATTTAAATTTTATTATTCATTACTCTATCTAAACACTACTGGATCTACACTCACCTGTTCTGAGAATGGTATTATACTCTTTTTTATATATTCTTAATATATATGTCTAAACATAAAAGTTGATATATTTTATAACGAAGAGAGTATTTTTCGTGCAAAATCCACTGCAATCGGAAGCTCTCCAAGCTGTCAGCGGCTCATTGTGCGCCAATGATTCAAGCATGGAGGTTTTTCAACTTTGTAAATTCTGTGATGATTGGCTGGGAGAAAGAGGGTGAGATGAAGACCAATGATGGGCATCGTACCGAACAATGTAGGGCACATATATTCGGGGAAAGGTACAAACTGAACCTGGAGCGCAATTGCGCATGATGCACAATTAAACACAGAAGAATCTTCGGCCAATGAAAAAGGCATATGATTGGATCGAACTTGGAATTGTCGTGATCCAACGATGAGACGGCCCTGACGCAGAATAACGTATAACGTCAACCATTTTCGAGACACGTAACCATCGGTGTACATGAATACCAAGGTAAAACAGACAAAAACAGAATCACGATATTCTTTTCAGATTGGATCACATATCCTTCTTTTATTAGATTGAAAATTAAAAATGTATCATTCATATCTTATTAAGATATAGAATAATATGAACAACATGTAAGACAAAAGAGTAAATCATCAATTTTTATCTAAATAAATAATATACTTCATCTAAATAGATAGTATCTATACGATCAAATTTAGGCAAAGATCCAATATATTACCATGATCAAATCAAGACACATCTCCGAACCAACCCTACACCGGCGGCCAAGAGTGAGTATCAATTATATAGTCGTGGTAGAGTCAAAATCAGGGAAACCGTTCGGTACTATTTACTCACCAGGATGGAAGCATCTGAGGCAAGAGCAACGTTTAGAGACATGGTAGATCACCAGACAACGGTGCGTACGAATACACTTCGGTGCGACCAAATTTGTGCAACGACCTACCGTAGGAAACCAATGATGCCACTCATAAAAATACCAAAACCCACTGCCTTCATGTGATTAACAATTTAAGCTATAGTTTTACAGCATCAAAGATGTTTTTCTACCCCCACAGATATACAGAAGCTCTAGGTCAAAATAGCAGCTAACCCGACAAGACAAGCAGCAACAAGATCATGCCCTTGTCGTGGAAGCCCAACCAGTTTCCATTCTCCATCCCCTTGTGTGGAGAACCATAACCCAGATGAACGAACTGCTAGACATAGACACCCAAGCCACACAGTAGCAATGCAACTAATTGACTTACCCTGACCCTGCTTTTATCGGACCAACCCTGACGGCTGCCTCAGAAGAGGCCAGCAAGACCAAACCATGGCTTGAATATCTTACTCTCCCAATCTGACAGACCTCGAACCAAAGAGCTAGGGCACAGTTTCTCCTTCCAAGTGGGGACCTATTAAAAAAGAGTCCAAATAAACCTCAAACAACTGATAGTTACAGTTCGAACTATTTGTGAACCGAAAAATACCTTCAGCCAAAGTTGAATCCACCTGATGGGGCAGAGGGAGGCCCATTTCCAAAGTGGAAGCCAGTCTGAGGGAGTTCTGGTGAGGGCCCATTGTCATCTTCATCCTGCACCCAGTATGACTCAAGCAACATAACTGCCTTCTCATATATTTCAACATTGTCATGGTTCTGGAGTTCCTCAATTTTGTCCAAGCCATCAGCTTCATCAATCATCTGCGCAAACATGTTGCCATCACAAGCCCCCGAGTTATTCTCAGCCTCCCCAACCCTCAAGATATTCTGAAGACCCTCCAAACAAACTGACACTATTTTGGAGTCTTTGTGATCAAGCAAATCACAGAGCGGCTTGATGCAACCCTGACTAACAATATACCTGGCAAACAAATGATGTGTTATTCAAAAAGTTGATAATTATTTACACATAAATTAGCAAAAGCATATATATAATGGCCATCAACTATCATACTTTATCTGATCATGTGTCCCACCAGATGTGGCATTAGAAATTGCCCAAGCAGCCTCCTTTCTGACATCAAACTCAGCAACTTGCAGCAGATGCAATATAGGACCAATTATGTTTGCATTGATCACAGCCTACAAATCAAATGACTATCTTTTAAGTCACTAAAAAACCACACAAGAAAGTAGGATCACTTGAAATTCAAGATGGCATTCCCATCACTAAAATAAAGGTGATAATTTAGTGATATGTTACATTAATAAGGATAAATTCTCAGTGTACTAAATGATGGCTTCCCACTAAAAGGATATATTCTAGAACTGCAAAGGACGCTATTAAGCATATCTCTCGTCCTTTTTTTTCTTGGTGAAGTTACAAACCTGAATCTGCTCTTTGGTTCCAGCTGTGATGTTGGAGATTGCCCAGCAAGTTTCTTTCTTGATGCTTTTCTTTTGATTTGTTGTCAACAGATTGAAAAGACAAGGAAGCGCTTGGTGATCAAGAATACACTGTGGGTAGGGGGAAGAAAAATTAATGAGAACAAACAAAGATAGTTGATCAAGAGAAATTTCCAAATCCAACAAAAAAAGTAGTACACGTGCATAACATGGCACAATACAAGATACTTCAGAAACAAGAAAACTCAAATGGATATGAAATTTGAATATCTTTTTTCTAGTAACACACAACACTACATGCAAACAGATGGGAGGGATGCATGTGTTGGAGAGTTTAACATTCACTCTCAGCTTACTGTACATATTTATCTAATCAAAGGACTGAATTGATCAAACATCAGAAATAGTAATTGAAGAGACCCTGCTGATAATGGTTTCAAAAATAGGTACACTGTACTAAAATAGCAGAATTTAACCAAGCATCAACGACATCATTACTCCAAGAAATGCTCTTGCATGCACTATTGCACTAAGGTTTCCTTTGGTTTCTTATCCAGGGATACCAAGACAAAATGTGAGATGGACAAACAGAATTACAACAATTAAAAAGAGAACACATTGCCTAAGTTTACCATTCAAAATTCAAAATTCATGTCTGAAAGGTTTTATGATAGGTTTGAAAAAGAACTATTGCCGTTTGCAAAATATGATTTCTCAAGTTTTAGAGATTCACATATACAATATTCAAGTTCTGGGATTAGCAGAAGAAAAGTCAGTCATATTAAAGAATAAACATGTTATGAACTACAAATGAGGAAGTGGTCAAATGAAAAAAATGATCATGTCTCTCAGATGGTTACCCATATACTCCTCCGTCCCCTTTTACAAGGTGTATCACGATTTCAAAAAGTCTTTAAGATTAAACATAAACCATTGATTTCTCATAAAATATATGCTTAATAGGTACAAAACCAATATTGACTAAAAGCACATTGAACTATGAATCCATTGGTATAATATTTATAAGCTAGATGTACTTGAAATTTGAATAATCCTTTGTCAAAATCTACAGTTTGATTTTTTTTTTCAAAATCAAAATACACCTTATACAAGTGAACACCAGGAAAATATGGTTAATAAAGATATTTAAAGTTAAATTCTATTTAATCATGCAATACACAGTATGATTTTTCATCAAGGTAAACAATTTAACTGATAATCAGCCATAAATTGTGGGTATTCACTTATTGACAGCTTAAGAATATACTCCCTCCAGTCATAAAAGAATGTTATTTTAGATGCTATAAGTCAATAAGACAGAACATTGACTGCTTAATTCTTTTGCATAAATACAAAAAAGGTTACACAAGTGTAATATAATGAAAGTTTTTGTTAAAACGAATTTGGCTGCAATTTTCATACACCCAAAACCTACATTCTACATAATAATTGTGATCAAAGTTGTGTTGACCGCACAAAGCCTAAAACAACATTGTTTTTTGTAACTAGAGGAAGTATTAGTTGGGCAGCTCAAAAAAGATACACAAAAAATTAGCCACTGTTAGAAAAGAAAAAAGAACCTGAGTCTGTGCATCATCCCCAGTGACAATGTTACCAACTGTGCGGAGAGCAGGAATGAGAACCGTAGGTGAATGGTGGCTGAATCAGCATGCAGCAGTACATGTATCAGTCTTCAAATTTAGATGTGCCAAATGAAAAGACAGAACAGAAAAGGGACAATCTTACGTAAGGAGCTCAACAAGCCGAGGGCACACACCAGCTTCAACCACAGCTTGGATCTTGTCATTAGAACCATCAGACAAGTAAGAGAGTGCCCAACATGAGTCCGTTAGGACCTCCTCATCTTGAGAGAGGATGAGCAGCCGCAATGCTGGAAGGGCTGGTTTAACCTGGTCAATCACAGACCAAAGAATCAATCAGAAAAAACTAAAAACAACATATGCAAATAGTACAACATAGGCACCATCATACATGCTCAAAGACAGGCTGTGGCTTGCCACGGCAGAAGTTAGAAAGGGCCCAGGTAGCGTTCCTCAGCATTGAGAGTTTAGCACGCTCACTGAGCTGCTGCAGTAGTGGTAACATTGCACCATGTGTAAGAACCACGTCACGGCATTTTGTTGAGTCCCCAGCAACATTACCTAGAGCCCAGACAGCCTGAAAATCAAAACAAAATAATCCCTTTAAACTTATGTGTATGGTACCAACAATATGATTGGTATGCAAATTGAGAATGAGAAATCCAAGCTTAGATATTGCTTCCATGCCTGTTCACGGATGTCCTCACTTGCTGAGCTGAGGAGCTTCACGAAAATGGGCACAGCACCATGTTCAACAACCACCCTTGTGTTGTCTGATGTTCCCGAAGCAATGTTGGTGAGAGCCCATGATGCCTCAAACTGAACCAGCAGTAAAAAGAGAAGCAGGTCAGAGAATAGTTTGTTATTAACATTGTAATTATCAATAACTAAAGCTGCAGTCTGCGTTGTTAGGTTTGAGGAGCAATCCTGTGTATATTATTTTTCAGTTTTCCAGCATGCATTCAATTTTCTTTGCTCAGTCATGAGTCATGACTCTTACTCTCTCTGTTTCATATTATAAACTGTTTGATCTTTTTATAGAAAAAATTTATAGAAAAATATACAACAACTACATCAAATTAGTTTCATTAAATCCATCATAAAATGTCTTACTAGTGTATTTGTTTGATATTATAGATGTTAATATATTTTTCTTTAACCTTGGTCAAAATTAGAGAAGTTTGACCTAAAAAAGGGTAAACAACTTATAATATAAATAGGAGATATTAAGTACTAAGCTCGTATTAGATATAATCAAGTCCAAAGCAATATAATTGTGGATTGTCAGCTTGCTATAATATCTACGGACCTGGAGCTTAGGGTAGTCCTCTCTGGTGAGGAACTCCACAAAGCGAGGAACCACTCCAGACCTAATCACCTCATCAATTGGAGGACACCGCTCTGAAACATTTATTTATAGCAGCTCATTAGAACAGTCAACATTAATTTAAAGTGCAGCTTCGGCAATGAAACCAAACAGCGCAAACATTGAACAGAAATTCCGTGAACCACGATGACGAATTGCAGTGTAATTTTACAAAACCAGGGGAGTTTTGCTACAATTTTGTGAAAAAGAGTAATTGAATTTTGGGGGCAAACAGCAACACACCGATGGAGAGCAGCTTCCTGAACTGCGTGGTCGCCTCCAATTGCAAGCTGCTGTCATCCGAGTACAACCCTTGCACCATCTCAGGCAGGCTTTCCAACTACACAACGACAACCTCAAAAACGATAAGGAAACCACGAAAAATACCAACGAAGGGCGGATCCAACCGAACCGCACGCATCCACCAGATCGAAAGCAGAACCCCCTTATCCAAACCTAACCTTCTTCTCGACGGCCGGCGAGTGGGTCGCCTGCGGTACCCCCTCGGCGGCGGGGCGCCGCCTCTTCTCGTTCAGGGCACGATCGCGATCGCTCTTGCGTATTTCCACCATGATGTTCTCACGCCGCCGCCGCCCCTGGTCCGCGTCCACCGACGCCTTGTAGCCCTTCTGACGGATCTCGGCCCGCTCGTTCGGCCGGAGCGACATCGTCGACGCGCTCCCCGGAGGGCGCCCCGAACCCCAGAAAAACCTGAGGCGCAAAAACCCTAGCCAAATGGAGGATTGGGGAAGCAGGGGGTGGGAGAATGCGGGCGTTCGAAGTTCGAAATAGTTCTCTGCCCAGAGAGAGAGAGAGAGAGAGGAGATGACCAGGCGGTTCGGGTGCCGTGGCTTTTAATGACGCCGATCGACATCCTCTTGACTCAACGGACGGAATCCTGCCTTCCTTTCCACTCGCTCGATCCACCGTCCATTTACTATCCGACGTTGCTCTGCGTGCCCCATCGATGGACATCTCGCTTCTCTTTTTGATAGCAAGAACTCTGATTTTCTGATTTTTTTAGTGTGTTAGAGTAAAAGAAGCTGCGGAATGGGTTCGTTCAGTTGGTTGCCGTGATCGAGAGGCTGGGCAACGCCTCGGGGACACTGGCCTTCACCTGGGCTACTGTCATCCTGCTTGGCGGCTATCCCACAGCGCTCGATCCAGAAGCGATTTTCCGATTGCTACAGCCATAGTTTTTTTGGAAGCCGTCAGGTATGCATCGTCATCACGGTTTAAAAAACCACTGCGGCCTTGATCACAAGAAGCAGACGGCTAGTGCCCATTTTCGGACATTTCAGACCAAGGCCAAACATTCCGAAAACCTCTAGAGAGCAATTTTCAGATATTCTAGTTAGAACCGGATGTTTCGGTTGAACTAAAATTTTTCTAAAAACTTTGATGAGATCTAAAAGACTTCAAAAAAGTTTTTCTTTAAGCACAAACTTTTAGCAAAACTTCTTAACGCATCTCTATTAATAGTACGACATCGCTAGACTCAAAAATTATAAAATTTTTGGTATCTCTCATATTCAAACCTCATTTACATTAAGTCTTTTTAGATTAGCCATTTTGCACGAATTTCATAGTTATTGTGGCGTCGTTATATCGTCGTTTGTAGTGACGATATGTCGTTGTGATGGTTTTTCGTTATTCGCCACAGCAACGCCAAATGATGGGCGTGGCGAGCAGTGGTGGTACTCATGGCCGAAAGTGGCATCGAGCGGCAATGGCCACATCTGGTGAGTGATGGGCAGTTCGAACAGAGAGAGAAGGGAAGTGCAGCGCTCAAGCCGTGTCCATGACGGCCTCGTGGCACTCGCACCTCGGCTTCGGGGCGCTCTAGTTGGCGGCAGCGGGAGGCGATGGGGATTGGGCGGTGGTGGTGGGAGGAGGATTGGGCAGTGTTGGGGTGCTGGAGCTTGGAAGAGGCAGAGAAGGAAAGAGTCACCGTTAATAATTTGCTTTAAATGACTTTTAAGAGATGAGAAATTTAGAACTTTTAGAGATAAGATAGTTTTATGTCTTTTATGCTATATTTACTTTACTATTTTAATTTCTAATATCATGGTATATTCACCATGTTGATGTGTCTATAGTGTTGCCACACCGCACACCATGGTCGTTGTAAATTTGTGAAGGTGGTAGGTCGCCACGCTTCACCACACCACCATAACAACCTTGAGATATATATTTCGATGCTTTCTTTCTTAAACATGTTCACATTTCTTAACAATATGGTTAGTAGCATTTGATCACTATTGCCATCAATTCTCTAAAAATAATTAGAAGCCTAGATATACTTTCAAGGTTCACATTGATAGCTCCTCGAAATAGCCCCATAGGCACTATCGCTTGTCCCTACTACATCGGTCTCCCTAATGTTGTCCCATAACCAACACATATAGTTGTACTAGATACATTAGCCTATGTTATGGAGTTCAATCCTTAAGCGATTCAAACGAATACTCCCTCTATCGGTACTCAAGTAACACCGTATGAGTACCACTTGTCGTCATGATCTAAAGTACCACTATCCTTTCATTATTTTGTTTCTCAATTGTGAGATCATGTGTATGATCATTAATAAGTGATGAATAAATCGGTTTGATGTTGATATATGATGAACAAATTAGTTTTAATTGGTTTGCGTGGTCGGACACTTTGGTCAAGTTATCGAGCACTCTTGTCGAGCACTCAGCAACTAACACTTGAGAAAATTTAGCACTCGAGAATTTCAACCCTCGAGAAAATTCAGTCCTTGAGAAAATTCAGCCCTCAAGAAAAGTCAGCACCTAGGAATTTCAGCCTCGGGATTTTAGATCACTCGAATTTTTGATATTTGAGTTAGATCATATACTTAAATTGTTTATCTAGCAATGTTTATGATTGATTGGACTGATTGAATCAAGTTAGAAAGAACTTGTGCTCAGGAAAGGGTTTATTGGTTTGTTCATGTGCAGTCATTGCTTGAGAGCGAGTCGGGATCGATGATGGGATCGGAGCTAGGCTTGGGGAGGAGCTAAGGTTCAAAACGGTCGAGGATGTCATGCGGGACGCTCGAGCTAGAGGATGCTGCACGTGAAGAAAGGTTTCCATATGGCGTACGTGGGATGCGTGCGAATATGAAAAGAGAAGTTTCCATATGATGTACGCGGGATGCGTGCGGATATGGAAAGGAGGCAAATTCGGAAAGAGTTCGGATTTGAAAATTTGTAAGAGATATGGATTTCTAATTGGATTATGATTCCAAAAGTTATTAATTTCATGGTTCATGGTGAAAACCATGAGATGTATATAAATAGACTAGAGGGGAGAGCAAAAATTGTATCGAGAAGGGACGATCAAGAGAGAAAAAATAGGGTTTAGCCTTTTGCTCTTCTATCTAGAGGTTTGGATGTGATTTTGGTAAGGGGTTCTTTGGATACACCTTGTAAACACTATTATGCAATAAAGATTAATCTTTAAACATCAAGGAGTGTGGTATCGTGTTCTTTCTTCTTAATGTTCATCGGTTTACATTGTTTTGGCTTATTCTATGATTTTGCTTTTAATTACGATTTAATTCGAATTGATTCATCCAAAACATTGCTAGGACATTAATAGAGAGGCTGAAAAGTTTCATCGATAAATTCCTTGTATTTTAGGAGTAATTAATGTTTTAATTTTTAGATCGGATCTGCTTTGTTTTTACGTTACAACATCTCTAGAGAATCATAACTTTTGATTGGGAACTCGGATTTAAGTGAAACCACTCAGGAAAGTTTCGTATTGAAGTCCAGTTTTTTGTGTTAAAATTTTAGATCAATCCGAGTTACGGATCAAAAGTCACCCTTATTTTACCATTATTTGGTAAGGCTATTTTCTGTCCTCGGAAATTTTCTAGTGCCCTCGGGAAATTTCCAGAGCCCTCGGGAATTAGTTTTCTGATTTTATTTTAGTTATCAAATTTGGGGTACTGCAACCATTCACTCCCCTCTGGTTGCCGTGGTTAGTGCATTTCGATCTTATAATTGATATCAGAGATTGGTTTCTGTTTTGTTTTGATCTTAACCGATCTAAACAATCATCATGGCATCCGATAGGTTTTTTACTAAGCCTTATATTTTTTATGGAATTGACTTTCAGTTTTAGAAAACAAAGATGGGGGCTTATATCATGTCACAGGGTTTTGATATTTGGGAAAAGGTTTCTAAACCATATGATCCACCTTCTGATAATCAAGTTAATGACACTAATAAGGCTGCTTTTGAAGCAAATTACAAAGCTCAAAACTTGATTATCAATGGTGTTGAACGTTCTAATTTTGATTGTATTTCTCATTTCTCTTATACGCATAAGATGTGAAATGCTCTTTGTGTCTATCATCAAGGCTCTTCTACAATTAAGGAAGTGCGCAAAGACGTGTAAAAAAAGAGTATATGAAATTTGAGATGAAACCCAGTGAGACCTTGGATGAGTATTTTGCTCGCTTTAATAAAATTCTTAACAATCTTGATTCAGTTGACTCTTCTTATGCTACTAATTATACTAATTCTGAAATTGCTAGACATTTGTTTAGTGGGCTTGATATGTCGGTTTTGGAGACGAAAGTTACTTCAATTCAAGAGTCGGTAGATATGATGTCACGCTCGGAAATTGGCAACCAATTTTCAGGACACTTCATGCATTAAATCCCTATCCAGAAATCAGCTAGGGTACACAAAGTGACAATTTAATATATAGATCCAACTCAAACAAATAAACGTTAGAAACTTACATAAGAGACACTTAGTCCTCACATTTTAGAAGAATAGCAACGGAACGATGGACTAGCATAGCTTTAGCTCCAACTCCACAGGCAACTCAACTAGGGTATAAGTCTTGGGCCTCCAACACTTAAGAACTTCTTTCTAGAGAAAGGTGCATAAAGCGAGGCTGAGTACCACCCACCATACTCAACAAGTCACACGCGAAATACATGCGATGCAAAGTATTTCAAAGAAAGGCATAGTAGGCTCTTTTGCATAAAAGCAGCATTTATAGAAAGATAGAATTTAAAGAGTTGAGCTAATTACGTTGAAAGCCTTAAAATAAGATTAACCATTCACTGAATAACTCTTACTCAGAGTCATTAGGACCAAAGCCAATCTTACCACTCTAAACCAAAGCTAACCAGGTTATTTAGAATTAAGCATCAGATTAATTAAGTAACAGTGGGACTAATCACGAAAAACATTGCGCAGCCCCGCCCTTGACCGTGGACACGGCTATTCGAATAGTTTTACTCTGATCAAAGGTGCACAACTTCACCCACAAGACACAGCCCTACGACATATCACCATGCATCTCGATACCACCATGGTACCTCGGAAAGGAGACCATGCGCCTCGATACCCCCACGGTACCTCGAAAAAGAGCTGTGATAAGACCCTTTCACCTAGATTTTTCAAGCTTCATACCCCAAGTAGCCATCCATCCAAATGTCCTGTCATGATACTCCTGGTGCTCCAATCCAGCAATAGCAGAGACTTCGAAGAATATAGGACTATCGGTGGTCTCGATGCTCCACTTGGGAACCCTAGACTATAGGTCGGACCATTACCCATGCTAGCTTGTGGAAAGTGCTATTAAAGCATTGCAACAGGCAGCTCGTGAACCGGTCCTTAAGTGTCATGAATACGACCAACAAAACCACGTACTCACAACCCACCTTAATCAAATTTTAGTGGAATTAAATATAAACCAGTTTCACAAGTAGCCATTAAATAAATGAACCAATATTAAGGTACAAGTAGCATTAAATGAGCATAACTGAGTGATACTAGTTTCTAAGCAGGGCTAAGCAATCCTAAGAATTCCAGTTAAATCATAATAACGATTTAATACTGGTCAAATTATTAGTCCTAGGGTAATCAAGGAATGGGGTAAAACAACAGGGGGCATTAACAAAGCAAGCTAAACCCTTTCCAATGACATTCAAAAATAAATACATATTTTGAATGAAAACAGAGATTTAAATCATAGGTTCAACATGATCAAGGTTAGAACATGTGTGACTTGCCTTGCACTCTCGCTTAGCCTTACGAAGCTTGAACGAAGACTTCTGGATCCTTCGAGACGGCAAAATCTACATGAGCGTGCAAAACGAGACAAAAATGCTAAGAAAAACTGAATAAACAGTACAATAAAATAACATTACATGGTTGCATATTAATTAAGAAGAATTATGAAACTTGAATGGATCGAAATGGAATTAGGAGGGAAAAGATATGAATTTTAGAAGTTTAATTCCATTCACATGAAATGATAAGGCTTCTAAAAGAAAGGAATAAAATGTTCACGAGAAGATTTCATGAACAAGATCAAAGGAAACGATTGGAATGAGATAAGAACAAGATGATGATTGAATTGACAAGAAGGAAACAAGACTAATCAAGTGATTGAATTCCACCGAGTTAGGAGGCTAAAGGGAAAGAAAGAACAGAGTTCGATCGATTTACGACAATCGTCGAACAGCTTGGATTGCGAAGGTTGGAACGATCAAGGGGATTCTCTACTAAAGGATCGGCTTAGGTTGAACATGATGGAACAATGACGTCACAGGTATGAGCATAAATAATCGATGCAACCGGCACTGAATGAAAAGGGACAAAAGGACGGTTGATTGAGGGTACATGAATAAAAGAAATACACTACTACAGAAAACCCTATTAGTGATGGGTAATAACCTTTATTAGTGATGGATAAGTCTCCCTTCACTCTTATCGCATCAGTGATATAACATTATTAGTAATGGGTGTTTACCCGTCACTAAAGGGTCAACCTTTAGTGACGGTCGGTAATATTCGTCCATCACTAAAGGGGGGCTTATCGACTCACCTGTTATGGGCATTTAGTGACGGGTCATAATGTCACCCGTCACTAAAGGGCCCTTTAGTGACGGGTGATTATTGTCACCCATCACTAATATTATTGTTATTTTTAAAAAATAATTGTCTTTAGGCTGCATCCTAAATCAAAGCTAGGATTTAGCAGCCAACATATCCAATATTCCAAAGCACATCACAGACAATTCATCACAGAACACAGACAATTCATCATAGAAGATTCATAACCAAATTAATATCATATATATTAACTTCTAACTCATTATCTCAAAAAAATTGCATGGCTACAACAAAGTTTTATAAGGGCATTCTCTAACTTCTAACTTCTAGCTATCTTCTAACTTCCACTAGGGCATTCCCTAAGAGCGATATCAAGTGCTTGATTAGTGTCCTATGGAGATTCTCTCTGTCTACCCGTCATGAATTGCTTAAGGCTGTACATGTCTAGTTTTGTAGCTTCTTTTATGGTCACCTTGTACTCCTTCTCCCTAAAGAAAAAAGATTCAGTATAATATACACAATGGTTATTAGTGCAAAAAGGAAGATGGATATGAAAATATCATACCCTAGGTTTACACCACATACATCAATTGCACCATTATTGATATTGAAATGGAAGGCGCATACTGTGACAACTTCTAACGCGTTATCTCAAAGAAATTGGCTAAAACTAGTAGTTAGGTAGCACCGTCCATCCATGGATTTATGCACCACAATTAGGATTGCCTTAGTACCTGCTGCTGCCACTTGAATCTCGGTAGTCTGCTGGTGTAGGTGAGGTATGATGTACTTCTCATAGTACTGTCTTGAAAAATACTATAACAATAAAATTCAAACAAAGCTACTTCGACAAGGCTAAGTGCATAGATAATCGAGTTAACCACCGACATGTGCAAATTGCTTACCAATAACTTCTTTTTGATAATTGAGTTATTTATTGTGCAGACATATAACCGAGTCTTAGAGGATAAACCTGCTGAAATGTCTTGCAGGAGAGCCTTCCTTGCTGGAGTTACATCTATTGGATTGCCAAAATAATAGATGTGCTTCAATTAGTCCATTTGGTCGGTGTCGATCTCTCTGGCTATCTGCTTCCCCTTCTTCTTCGCAACATTGCTAGGACCCTCCCCTGACATTATAAAAAACTAATTTAAGTACATAAACAAAATATGCATGTCTAGTAAGTAATGTCAGTTTACTATAGATACCACTATCGTTATCATCCACTTTTATGGCCGTTGCGGTTTTCTCATCACCAAAGTTAGTGTAAAATTTAGCCATAATAGTCAATGGGGCCTGTCCCATTGTTATTACCACATAGTCCCCTTCTATTAGGCCGACTCTTTTACTAAACGTGGGCCACCCTTTGTGGAGGCATACCCTGCCTCCACAGCTCCCAACCTCAATCTCACTGGTGCACCCATCTCTTGTTAATATCTTAAGGGTGTCACCAACATGAATGTTATTGATATCGCTAAAGTTTTTTTTATAGAAACTACAACAGTAAGATAATATCGCATCAGTTTGTTAGTTTTATTACCACATAAATAGAATATGTAATATACAATGTATAAACCTGGTGACGCCCGCTGTGAACGTAATGATTAATCTTTACAAGGCAACTGTCAGGAACATAAGTCGGAACCATAGGGATCCACCTACTACTGGAAGCACATTGTTTGGCGGGAGTACCCCGTTGATCACTTGGGAGGCTTGTCATTTCCCTAATTTATCTTATATTTGACAATGATGAAAAAAGTATAATAATACTTGCGTAAACCCTAATAAACAAAACTGAACATATCACAAAGCAACATATTCATAAAGCAACATATTCATAAAGCAACATATATATTCACAAAGCAACATATTCACAAAGCAACAAACCCTCATACTAATAGCCTTCTCTTCATTGAGTTATTCACAAAGCAACATATTCATAAAGCAACATATATATTTATAAAGCAACATATTTACAAAGCAACATATTCACTAAGCAACATATTCACAAAGCAACAAACCCTAGCCTCCACGTAGGAGTAGGAGTAGAAGGAGGAGGTTGAGGAGGACCTTAGGAGGAAGATGCACGAGACAAAGCGGTGGCAAGGAGGGTCAGCGATGAAAGAGGAGACCGGTGGAGGAGGCCGCGATGGGACAGAGATTAGCGGAGGAGGCCACGACGGGATGGAGGCCGCGATGGTGGAGGGGAATGATGGTGAAATGCGTGGAGCGTGATGGCGGAATGACGGCAGAGGGAAAGGTGTGGCCGCTAGGGTTTAGGGTTCTGCACGATATGAAAGCGTTCTGTTGGTGCCCACCTATATAAACATCATCAGTAACATGCGATAGTTTCTGCCCGTCACTAATGATCTAGCCATTTGTGAGGTGCGAAAACTACCTCCCGTCACTAATGATCTAGCCATTTGTGAGGTGTGAAAACTACCGCCCGTCATTGGATTAGTAGTGATAGGCGGTATTTTACATCATTCACTAATGCTTCGACCTATTAGTGACGGATGGCAATGCGACCCGTCACTAATTAGGGTGCCCCTTTTTTAGTGATGGGCCATATTATGACCCGTCACTAATAAGGCAACATCACTAACGTGTCTAAAACGACCTATCACTAAAAGAGTATTAGTGACGCGCATCATTTATCCATCAGTAAAGCTCCATCACTAAAGACTATTTTTGTGGTAGTGATAACATCGGGATTATTCCTTTATATTAAATGAAACGGTCGATATACGATCGCATTAGATTACGACCGTCAATCGAACACATTCATTTAGGTAGAATAGCACGAAATGGAACAACTAAGTTTGAGTTGAGTCAAGGATGGGTCTACTCAAGTCATGATCGACAAATGATACTTTCATTCGGCCAACGAATGGAAGATTACCCAAGCACGATGAATGACCTGAAATAGAAGGATTATTAGATGAACGTGACTTGACGATAAGCGACACTGAATAGTGGCCAAAGGACCAACGATCAATGATAACCACCTTGGGGTTCGAAGGCGTTGCGCTTTCATTACACATCTATTTACCACCTTGGGTGGACTGCTCGGTAATTCATCGACAGGTTTTAATTCCCTAATTACGAGGATTCTGGTATAAACATATATCTTTATACTGGATCTAGGATTTGGCTCCCAAATAAGGACCTAACCTTCCTTATCAGGACAAAACCCCATTCGTGGACCGTATCGGAGTCCAATGCTAAAATTAGCCTACTCTCGGTCCAGGCTGATAAGGCCAACATAGGGTACCCTAGGGGTCATATCCCCGACAGCAGCCCTCGAGCTCTTCCTAGCTCATCTTTCAACTTGAATCTTTGTATTTCGCTAAAATCTGATAATCTCAAAAAAAAAAACCTTAGTCTTCACCTCCTTTATGTGAGGTGCACCGCGTAGGTGCACCCACACGGTGTAGTCCCCGAGCCTCGAGTTAAATGGAACATTTAGCTTGATAGTGATAAAGTATTTGAAGTTAAAACCTTTCAAAGTCTTGATCTTGGTGTTGAAGTTAAAACCTTTCAAAGTCTTGATCTTGGTGTTCCCTTGAAGTTCTCGGACGATGGTAGAACGAACCGTACGCATGTCCTGTTCTTGAAGATCGCTGGTGCTCAGGTAAAGTTTGCTTGCCAGGAGAAGCTATCTATCGAGGTCCCGAGCGAATGAGACCTCCGGTGCAACCGACCTTGGGCCCCCAAGCCCTAGCTCCCGAGCCTCGAGTTAAATAGAACATTTAGCTTGATGGTCATAAAGTATTTGAAGTTAAAACCTTTCAAAGTCTTGATCTTGGTGTTCCCTTGAAGTTCTCGGATGACGATAGAACAAACCGTACGCATGTCCTGTTCTTGAAGATCGCTGGTGCTCAGGTAAAGTTTGCTTGCCAGGAGAAGCTGTCTATAGAGGTCCCGAGCGAATGAGACCTCCGGTGCAACCGACCTTGGGCCCCCAAGCCCTAGCTCCTGAGCCTCAAGTTAAATAGAATATTTGGCTTGAGGGTCACAAAGTATTTGAAGTTAAAACCTTTCAAAGTCTTGATCTTGGTGATCCCTTGAAGTTCTCGGATGACGATAGAACGAACCGTACGCATGTCCTATTCTTGAAGATTGCTAGTGTTCAGGTAAAGTTTGCTTGCCAGGAGAAGCTGTCTATCGAGGTCCCGAGCGAATGAGACCTCGGGTGCAACCGACCTCGGGGCCCCAAGCCCTAGCTCCCTAGCGCTTAATTCTCAAGCCATGAGCCCCTGAGTGTGTAAGGCCTCGAGCGCGTGAGTCCCTAGGCTCCTGGGGAACTCAAACGTCGTGAGCTTCGTTAGTTGCTTTTGAAGTCGAGGCAAAAAATTACTTTTTGGTCTGCTCTGTCCATAATTAATGCGTTATAGTTGATGAGACAAGAAGGTGTCTCTGCTCTAATTGGGCCAGGTGCGGGTGTCAAGCGTAGACGGAGAGGTAGAACCGTCACGTCAGTGCAGCCGCGAGGCATGCACGGTAGTCAAAACGGTGCCACCCTGCGGCGATCGTGGCTGACATCACGGTAACGATGATGCTCTTACTTAAACCACCTGCTTCCTTTTGCTTCTGCTCAAAGCTTCTGCTTAGAACTTCTACTCAACCCAACACGTGTCGTTCTCCTTGCCGCTCTGCTATCCGCTGCTATTCTTGCCGCTACCGATGGCTTCAGCATCTCAAATCTACCTGCTGGTTGGCAAGAGTTGTTGTTGTCGACGGAGAGTATCTCCGCTCTTGAGGCGCTGCAGTTTCTGCTGGCCCGATCTATTTCAGAATGGCGGGCAGTGGTGGGGGAGGCCACCCAACACCGGTGGCCGGTGAGGTGGTACTTTTTGAGTTCTTTGTCCTTCACAGGCTCGAGCTTCCTACTCACTCTTTCCTCCGCGGACTCCTCCACTACTACCAAGTTACCCTCGCCAACCTGGACCTAGGCTCCGTCCTCTAGATCTCGCTCTTCATCCATCTGTGTGAGGCATACTTGGGGGTGGAACCCCACTAGGGCCTCTTCCAATACTTTTTTATCTCCGTTGTGTGGCGGAGCGAGAGGTGGTTGGTGGTGTGGTGCTCGAGCTACGTGGGGAAAAGGTGGTGGAGTATCTGGATATGCCGCTCGCTGCCTTGAACAGGGATTGGAGCGCATACTGGTTTTACGCTGCCAATCTCACGCCAAGCCTTCCCCCTGAAGTCGATCACCATCCAGAGGTTTCTAAGCGGTGGGGAGCCAGGACAGCCAATCCAGACAGGACCAGGTTTGGGAACTGGCTATCGAGGTGTTGCAGCTTCGATGCGAGAGGCTAAGTGGGGTTAGCATCGCCATGAGTTTCCCGACGTGGAGATCCTTTCCACTAAAGGCGCATGCATTGCCAGCGTACGAGGCGTTTGGCCCTTAGGACCTATCTGTCCCTGCGGTGGATTGGATGACGAAGATGGAGGTCATCGGGTGCCTCCATCGCTTCTTTAGTGGGAAGCCCAACTTTCTGGTGACCCTAGAGTTCGTGGTTTATAATGCCTTAAACCCGTGACCGCTGGTTGGTTCCTTCATTTTTTTGTTGCATGTCGTTCTACTGTTTGACTTTTTTGCCTAGTGCTTGATCACCCACATGGTGTAGCGTGGCTATTCTATAGGGTGACGTCGTCTTCTCGCAACTGCCATGCCTTGAGCATTCATCGGGTGTCAACCTTCCTCTCAGCAATTCTCCTTCGGGTGACTCCGGTCTGCCTATCCTGATGCTTAAGCGATCTGGCGGTGCACTGGTCAGGCCAGGCAAGCATGGGATACCAACGTTGTCTAGTGATGCGAACGCCTACGCCTCCGATACTGTCGTGGCTCTGGCCCTACTATCGGAGAAGGTGGTTGAACGCCGTCGGTTCTTGGGCTCATATTGCCCGGCGGCTGGGTAGGCTTTTATCCTTATTGCCCTTGGGTTGTGGTTTGGACTATGTTCGTTCCTGATTGTCTTTATGACTTGCAGGACCTCGACGGGCACCGTTCTTTCGGGGGTGATTGCAACATCGTCCTCCCTGATCATCATGCCAGATGTTGGTGGAGCCGCTGCAGCAGGACGTGCCACGACATCTATGGCAGGTGTTGTCGAGCTGGCGTTGACGAGGGTGCTCACTGCAGAGGACCCACAAGCCCATGAGGGAGCCACCAAATCTGCCATGGAGGCGCTGTAGGGTGCCTTCCAAACAACCGAGGCAGTGGTGTGGAATGCTATCGTTGATCATGACGGTATGCCCTTCAGCTTGCTTCTTCTTTGCATGTAACGTTTTGATGTCGATATCGCTTTCTTTTCCTTCGAACAGGGCATCGCGCCATGTCCAAGGCTTGGATTACCGAACTTGGGACTAAGGTGGCTATTCTACGGTCGGAGGCAGGTCGAGCCCGTTTGATGATCCATCGCCTTCGCTTCCTTTTGGGGGACGACCTGTCATGCTCGGACAGGTCGAGCGAAGAGCTCTCGTCAAGGATCGGGGGACTCAAGGCACCTCTTTGAGTCTTTGTCGCTAATGTGGCGCACAACAGGGCCGAGTATGCTCGGGCCCATGTCCTGGTGCTTCATCTTGGCTTGGACCTCAGGCTGTTAGCCTCTGGGCTACCTATTGGCGTGTCCCCAGATGAGGCCCTTGCGCTCCGTCGAGCGATAGAAGGGCTTGCCACGATGATTGCCATGGATCTTCATATTTTCCCTTCTGACGAGGACCTAGAACCGCCCTCCTATTCTCCTAAGTAGTGTAGCCTCTGTAAGAAGAAAACAGTTAGACTTGGTTTAGCACATAAGGGGAAAGGTGGAATCATCCTTTTTTATTTGAATCTGTTATGCACTGAAGCTTCTGTCGCTCTTAAGTCCACACATGCGCGAGTCTTTGAGATTCTGGATTCTTAAATCCTTCGCATAGCAGAGGCTAGGACCTGAGCCCCCAGCACAGCCAAATAGCCCTCGGGGCCAAAAGGTCATTTTACATGCCAACTCATCATCGGGTGCTGTGTGACCTTTGAAGGCGCCTGCAAGGTTAAGGCTAAGGACTCGGGCCCCCGAGGGTTTTGGCGAGCGATCGGGCACCAAGGGGGGTGTTGCTGTCAACTCTTGACAAGCCACACGGTTGTTAAAATGTAGAAAAATAACCTAGATTGCTTGTCTTGACGACGTGCGACACGACTGCTGGTGTACAACTATAAAGCTTACCCTCTCCCTGGACCGGCTGTATGCACGGTGACCTAATAGGCTCCTAGCTCGGCGAGGGATGTAGTCAGTGAGGTCGGTGAAGATGCACGACTGTGGGTGTACAGCAAAAACGCCTACCCTCTCCCCTACCTGGTTGCATGCATGGCGGCCCTCTGGCGCTCAACACGGGGGAGAGGGATCTAGTCGGTAGCGGTCAGTGAAGATGCGTTACTGCGGGTATATGGCTAAAAAGCCTACCCTCTCCCCTACCCAGTTGCATGCATGGTGATCCTCTAGCGCCCAACTTGGGGGATGTAGTTGGTAGCGGTCGGCGAAAAAAGGCGCTCGACTGCAGGTGTATAGCTATAAAGCTTACCCCTTTTTGGCCTAGTTGTATGTCTAGGGGAGGAAATAGTCGGCGAGGTCGGCAAAAAAAGGCGCTCGACTGTGGGTGTATATAAAGCTTACCCCTTCCTAGCCCAGATGCATGTCTGGGGGAGGAAGTAGTCGGCGAGGTCGGCGAAGAAGTGCTCTGGAGTCGACGAAGACCGGGGCATATATGCTTTATTGATAAAACACAGAAAAGATGGTTATAATGAAAAGTTATGCATAAAATCGATGGAGGTGCTCAATATTCCATGAGTTAGAGACAGCTTGTCCATCTTCTCGTATTAGCCCATAGGCCCCGGGTCTTGTTACCTTCGCCACGATGAACGGTCCTTCCCATGTGGCGGAAAGTTTGTGCATACCAATGATCGACTGTACTCAGCGAAGCACCAAGTCATCGATCTTGAAACTTCTGCTTTGCATGTTGTGGTCGTGATACCGCCGAATGGCTTATTGGTACCGGTTCATTTGTATTGCAACTGCTAATCGAGCCTCCTCGAGGGAGTCGATGTCTTCTGCTCTGGTTTGTTCTGCTGCGTCTTCGTCATAGTGCTAGACCCGAGGGGACTTGTGCAGCATGTCGACTGGAAAAATTGCCTCAGACCCATATACGAGGAAGAAGGGAGTTTGCCCAGTTCCTCTGTTAGGTTGTGTGCGAAGCCCAAGAGTACTGCTGGTAGATCCTTTAGCCACTTCCCAGCGTATTTCTGAAGTGGGTCGAAGATTCTGGCTTTTAGCCCTTGGAGGATCATCCCGTTGGCGCGCTCACATTGTCCGTTCGCTCTTTGGTGTGCGGCAGATGCATACCTGATCTCGATTGATCTTTCCTCGCAGAACTCCTAGAAGTCATTTGTCGTGAACTAAGTTCCAAGGTCGGTGATGATTTGATTTGGGACGCTGAACCGATATGTGATGCCTTAGATGAATTTTGCCGCTTTCCTGGCCGTGCAATTTTTCAATGGCATTACCTCGATCCACTTTGTGAATTTGTCGATTGCATGAGTAGTCGGTCGATTTCCTAAGGAGCTTTCTGAAAAGGCTTAACTATGTCGATCCCCCAGCATGCAAAGAGCCAAGTTGGTGGAATTGTCTGAAGGGCTTATGCTGGCAAGTGGTTTTGCTTTGTGAAAAATTGGCATCCGGTGCACTTTTTGACTAGTTCCTTGCATCGATGTTGGCTGATGGCCAGTAGAACCTTGACCGGAAGGCCTTGCCCGACCAGTGTTCTAGCTCTAGCGTGGTTGCCACATGTCCCCGAGTGCACCTCATTGAGGATCTAGAGGCCTTCGCTTGGCAAAATGCACTTTTGGAGTACCTTTATCGACGCCGCGCGTTTGTATAGCTTATCACCGACGATGACGTATTGTTTGCTATGCCGAGCCAGACACTCGGATACGACTTTGTCCTCTAGAGTTGTGCCTTTCGAGATATAATCTATAAACGGCTTGCGTCAGTCGACAGCGTCCTTGATCATAGCCACAACTGCTTTATCCATGGTGCCAGGGGTGTCGAGGTCATTAGTCTTGATTGATGGCTTGGTGAGTTCTTGGACGAATACGCCCGATGGGACCAAAGCTCGAGAGGATCCAAGTCGAGCTAGGGCATCAGCGGCCATGTTGTCATCGCGGGGGACGTAATGAAACTCCACTCCAAAGAATTTATTTTCGAGCTTTCGAACTTCGGCACAATAAACGTCTATTTTGTCGCTGGTACAGGACTAATCCTTGTTGACTTGGCTGATGGCTAATTTGGAGTCCTCGTAGACCAAGAGTCGCTTTACGCCGATCGAAATTGCTATTCGGAGCCCATGTAGCATGGCCTCGTACTCTGCTGCATTATTGGAGGCCTTGAATAGTAGTTGTAGTACGTGGCGTAACTTTTCTTCCTTCAGGGATACGAGGAGTATTCCGGCACCGGCTCCTTCTACGTTCAGGGAGCCATTGAAGTATATCGTCCAATATTCTTTTCCTCCCAACTCAGGGGTAGCTGGATTTTAGTCCACTCTGCAACAAAGTCGGTGAGAGCCTGTGATTTGATAGCGGTGCGAGATCGAAACTCCATTGTATATTCGCTCAGCTCAACTGGCCACCTCACGTTCCGTCCAGTGGCGTCACGGTTGTGAAGTATGTCACCCAGGGAATATTCCGTGACTACCACAATTTTGTGTGCTTGGAAGTAGTGTTTTAATTTCTGAGCGGTAAGCAGGACGGCGTAAAGGAGCTTCTATACTTGATGATATCTTGTTTTTTAGAGCCTAAGTATCTCTGAAATGAAATACACCGGCCGTTGGACTGGGAATACATGTCTTCTTTGGGTCGCTCGACCACGATGGATGTGCTAACGACGTTAGTTATAGCGACGATGTAGAAAAGAACTTCTTCTGGGCTCAGTACTATGAGGACGGGCGGTGAGGTCAAGAACTTTTTCAAGGCTGTGAAGGCTTCACTGGCCTTATCCGTCCATCAAAAGTCATCTTCCTTTTTTAAGAATTTGAAGAATGGAGCCCCTCGTTCCCCTAATCGGGAAATAAATCTCTCGAGGGCAATCATGCAACCCATAAGCTTTTAGACTTTCTTTGCGTTGTTGGGTTTCTCCATCTTGAGTATTGCCGCTATCTTGTTTGGGTTGGCCTCGATGCCTCGATTGTTAACGATAAATTCGAGTAATTGCCCGGATGGTACTCTAAAAACGCATTTGTCGGGGTTGAGCTTCCACCGAAATCTTCATAGGTTGTTAAATGTTTCAGCGATATCGCTAATTAGATCGTCTTCCTTCTTTGATTTTATCACCACGTCGTCGACGTAAGCCTCAACATTGCGTCCAATCTGATCGGACAAGCAACGTTGGATGGCTCGTTGGTACGTTGCCCTTGCATTCTTTAGCCCGAAAGACATAGTGGTGTAGCAATACACGCCGAACGGTGTGATGAAGGACGTTTTCTCCCAATCTTCTTTCTTGAGGCTGATTTGATGATACCTTGAATAGCAGTCGAGGAAGCATAGGAAGGAGCACCCTGCGGTTGAGTCTACGACCTGATCGATCCGAGATAGCCCGAAGGGGTCTTTTGGGCGGTGCTTGTTTAGGTCGGTGTAGTCGACGCATATCCTCCATTGCCCCATCTTCTTTTTTACCAGTACGAGATTTGTGAGCCATTCCGAATGATAGACTTCTCGGATGAATCTGGCCGCCAATAATCGGGTAATCTCGGCTTTGATTGCTTCTTTTCTATCTTGGGCAAATCTTAGAAGTTTCTGCTTGGACAGTTTTGCGGTTAGGAATACATGGAGTTCATGCTCAATCAGCTCCTAAGGAACCCCTGGCATATCGAAGGGCTTCCATGCAAAGATGTCCATGTTAGAGCGCAGGATGCTGACGAGCGCGCTTTATTATTTGGGGTCGAGCCCTACCCTGATGACCGTGGTATTCGATGGATCGGCGTCAGAGAGGATGATCTTCTTTGTACTTGAGGGTGAGGCGGAAATCCCACAGGGGGAGAAAGCCTTGGTCGGGACTTCCTAGACCTCGGAGGGATCCTCCTTGACTTGCATGAGGGTCTCTTCCATCCGAGACGATAAGTCGATGACTTCGGCTAGGGCGAGACTATCTTTCTCACAGACGCAGGATGTACTAATGTTCCCCCGCACAGAGATGGCGCCATTGAGACCCGGGATCTTGAGCACAAGATAGGGGTAGTGTCTGACTGCCATGAACTTTGAGATAGAGGGTCTTTTGAGAATGGCGTGGAACAGGATATCGTAGTCGGTGATCCAAAACGTCATGTGCTCTGTCCTGAAGTTGTCCCGAGAACCAAAGGTGACTAGCAAGGTGATTGAGCCAAGGGGCACTGACCCTTTCCCAGGGAGTATACCATAAAACATGGTATTCTCCTTCTAAAGGCTGTTAACTGAGATGCCGATGTCGATGAGGGATTGGCGGAAAAGGATGTCTAGACCGCTCCCGCCATCGATCAGCACCTGCTTCATGCGTACCTTGAAGATCACAGGATCGATGACTAGCGGACACCGTCTAGGCTTCAGAATGTTGGTCCACTGGTCTTCTCGACTGAAGGTGATCGGGACCTCCGACCATCACATTAGTTGAATTTCCTCGAATTCGATTGCATTAACCCATCGTTCTAGGACTTTTTGCTGCTGCTTTGTCTCAGTCGAGGAGAGTCCTCCAAAGATGATGTTGACTATCTTCTAAGGCTCCTAGAAGTCGTTATCGCTCTGGGGCCGACTGTCCTTTCTGGGACAGTCGTCATCTTCTCGGCGCCACCTATCATGTCGGGGGTTGCTTCGTGCTTCCTTAACTAACGCATCCTGTAGGGAGTAGCATTTGCGCATCGTGTGATTGCCCTTGGGGTGAAATGGACATGATTTGTCCAATTCTCCTTGCATCGACTCATCCTCTCGCCGTCTTGATTTGTAGGCTGCCACGACGGTTCTTTCTGTCTTCCTTTTCTGATCCTATTTGGGCCGAGAGATTCTTGGTCGATCATCTTCCCGTCAGGAGGACCGAGGGCGATCATCCTTTTTCCGTCGAGACCAGGTTTCATGATGAGAACGTTCTATTTTCTCTCTACGGGCATCTTCACTATCCGCATATTTCTCAGCGATGGAGATCATGCACGCTATCATGGTCGACTTCTTCCTCACAAGGATCCCGTGCACCTCAGATGAGTGGTGCAAAGCGTCGACAAAGTAATTGCTTATATCTTGTTCCTTGACATCTACAATGGTGATCCTTTTCTCACAGAATCTTCGAATAAAACTTCCAAGAGATTCGTCTTCCTTCTATCGTAGTTGTTGTAAATCGTAGCGGGTGCTGGGCTTCTGCCATGTCCCCTGATAGTTGCCAATGAAAGCCGTGCGAAGCTGTGCCTAAGAGTCGATGGAGTTTCTTAGTAAACTGGAAAGCCAGTTGTTGGCGGTAGACGAGAGCATGACTGGTAAATAGTTTGCCATCACCTTCTCGTCGCCACCAGTGGCGTGAACGGCCGTGTAATAAAGCCACAGCCACTGTGAGGGGTCTGTCTTGCCATTGTAGGGCTCAAATTCGGTCGGCCATAACCCTTTTGGCCATCATACTCGTCTGAGGCGGTCCGTGAATGCGGGAAAGCCACCGTGATCACTTTGACTTCCGTGTCTCTGATGATTACGATGGTTTTGACGGCTTCCATCACTGCTTGAACTACTGCTATTGGTGCCACTGCCGTTGCCATTGGTGCTTTGATCGTCATCCGTGCGTCTATGGATTTCTGAACGGATTCTGTTGTCCTGTCTCCTTGGTACCGTCGGATGGTTGTTGCGTGGACCATTGCTTAAAGGGGAAGGAGAGTGGGAAGGACCAGAGCAGGGGTTGGGGTATTAATCTGCATCGCCGCTGCTTGAGTTAGAGCCTTGGCTCGCTGTAACTCTAGAGTGTCAGGGAGTGAACCAAGCGCTCTTTTGATCGCTACCAGATTGGTAGCGAGGGTTTTGAAGACTCTTTGGCCGTTGAACTCTAGAGTGAAGTCATTGTCGAGATTGCGATGAACTCCGTCATCCTGTGCGACCTTCGCTGCTGCAGTACGCCTACGTCGGTCACTGCTGGAAGAAGATGCGTTGCCTTCGGTCATTATGATGAGATTGGTCGGGAACCGAGGACTGGACGATCGACGACTGTCCTCGGGCTTGGCGACAGTCCCGACCTCCACCCATCGGGGCCGGACGACTAGACCCTCCTTGCTGGAAAAGACGATATATTGCTCGAGGCTGGCTGGAGCCCGACTGTAGCTGGATCGACCAGCTTGCTCGGGCATCGAAGGGGGAGCTGATCCCCCCGAGCCAGCCGGCTCGAGGACAATACTTGACAGGGGCCGTGACAGGGCAAGCTGCCTCGCTGAATCGCTGGTGAACATCAAGCTTTCGAACACGAAGACGGAGTCAGCAGGCATGGAAAATTCCGAATGAGATGCCATCGGATCCTGGCAAAAGTTTCCGCGATCCCCTACCTAACGCGCCAACTATCGATGAATCACCGAACAGTCCACCCAAAGGGGTACTCGAGATAGTGAATAGATTTTTAGGAAAACGCGATAATTTCAAACCCAATGGTCGATTCTAGGAAACAAGAGCTAAGATTTATACGGTTCAGGCCTCCTAAAGGACAATAGCTCTACGTCCAATATTTTAGTGTATTATATGGTGTCTAACCTTACAAAGCATGAAAGCATGAAAAATAACCTACCTCTGAGGGGTCCCTCACCCCCCTTTTATACTCAAGAGGCGAGCCCAACAACCCAGGACTCTACACCGAGTCAATTTCCCTAATCTCGGGGATCATATGCCTAACTCGGGTCTTAATTTCCTAATTATAAGAATTCTGATATAAACATATCTCTTTATATTGGATCTAGAATTCAGCTTCCAAATAAGGACCTAATCTTCCTTATTTGGACCGAACCCCCTTCATGAGCCGTACCAGACTCCAATGCTAGACTTAGCCTGCTCTCGATCTAGGTGGATGAACTCAACGTGAGGTACCCGAGGGTCGTATCCCCGATAACTACTAACATATCAAGATTTTACCCCACCAAGAAAAAAAGGTCAAGCAAAATGGTCCCGAATAAACTATTGCACTTTGTTAACTACTTCCGTTTGACTTTTTTAAGGTTAAATTTCTCTAACTTTAAGTAATTTTATAAAAAAAAATATACCAACTATAATATCAAATTAGTTTCATTAAATCCGTTGTAAAATATGTTAACATATTTTTCTTTAAATTTAGTCGAAGTTAGAGAAATTTAACTTAAAAAATCAAACGAATTACAATATTAAACAGAGGGAGAATGTTAAAACATACAAAAAGAACAGAAGAAATTATCATAGTGCTCAGAATGTATTGAGGAATCATTTGAGAAAAGAGCAGCAGAAAGAAAATTCATCCTCTTTGGTAAAACACAGGTTTTCTTCTGAAGAATATCATCCGTGCAGTGCAAAATCATCCATAAATCTGCAAGTTTTCATTGGATGGGTAGGCTACTGTAGTATCAATATCACTCCAATTCCATATGCAACATGTGTGTTTAGAGTCATTAGATTATGTATTAGATATATTATATGGATAATATTGACCAGGATTCAGGAGGCCCAAGCTTTGGTGGCTTCTTGTACAAGTGTCTCGTACAATTCCTGAGCCACGTTGAGGAGGAAATGGTCTGCATCATGTCGTGCCATGAGCGAAACTGACACAGGAACACCATTGCGTGTGCCCAGTGGAATACTCACCTGCAGACAATGCTCAGCACATGAAGAAAACATTAAATCACTCCAACCACTGTCAAGGTAGAATTCGATTATTTAGAAAAAATAGATCAACTTGCTAGTTAGTTCTACCTGGCAAAACCCAGATAGCCCGGCAATTGAGAGAAGGGAAAATGCTCTTGCTCGGAAATTTTCTAGTGGAGCAGCCTCCATGCCCACCTTTGGTGGAGGGCCAGGAACTGAAGGGATTGCAAGGATTCCATGATCCTATGAACAAACAAGCCAATGGCTAATTAAGGGAGCACTGGTCACAACTTACCTGACAACTGATACCAATCAGCAGAAAATCATTGCCTGAAAAAGAATGCAGGAGGAAGACAATCTTTCAATTACCTTGAGAAGAGCAGCAAGTGCAGACTTAAATTCAGCTCTTATAGCTCGAAAATCCTCCAGGGGTTCATTGTCTCCTGATGCAATGGCCTCCCATACCCGCTCTCGTAATCCAGGGCCTAGGTTAGGTTTTACAGTGTTAACCCACTCTGCATGGTTTGCTTTGAACTGAGACCTGAAATAATACACATACACATTTTTATTTTACCTCCTCGTCCTACATATGCCACTCTGGCTGGTCAGCAATTACAATTCTTATCCCTAGATAACTCATACACTGTCAACAATTATCAAGTTTATCTACCTGAATTATGAACAAGATGGTTGGTGCATTAGAGGAACGGTAGAATATAAATTAAATTGTTTTCCATGGTATTAAGTATTCAGTAATTAGTAGTACTGCTTGCAACCTTAAAGAAATCCTACTACATATCCTGAATAAGTTGTAAGTGAAACCTTTGAAGGCATCGCATGACATGTGAAATGACAGACAGAGCTGGCACAGAAGGTAGTTCTCTTTCAGAGAAGTCAGCAATGAACTTTCCTATGCTTGGAACATTGTCGGAGATGAAATCACCAAGATTCTTATTGTCTACTGCCTGACCTGTGAAATAATCGGACAAGATGTATGGTATTGGTAGAGAGAAATAATAAGAACTTTAATGTAGAACATGAGTCCATAGATAATATTACTTACTACCAAATTTCTTAGCTACTGAAGCATTCAGGATTTGA
This sequence comes from Zizania latifolia, assembly GCA_000418225.1. Lineage (NCBI taxonomy): Eukaryota > Viridiplantae > Streptophyta > Magnoliopsida > Poales > Poaceae > Zizania > Zizania latifolia. The sequence goes on from KE370963.1 coordinate 261,902, forward strand.
TAGGTGCAGTCGTCTAGAGAACCTAAGATCTGGAAACAGTCCACAGGAATCGTGACCTGAGTTGGTTGCTTGACCGTGTCATCAGACAGTGGCAGTAGCACTTTGGCTACACGGGATAATGTAGATAGATCTCTGGCAAACCACCCTGCATAATAAATGGCATGTGCAAACCAGAAAGTCATCAATAACCATCACTCCCGTAAGTCTTAACAGTAAGTAGTTAATTCTCCTGCTTGCGTAGCTGTTCTGCAATCTGACCAACAATACATACATATAGGGCTGGTTTAGGGAACTTAAGATTTTGACAACTAACAGTGAGTATTTAGCTAGTGAGAATCTATAAAAGTTGATGTTTCCTAACTTTTATATATTAGTTTATTATTGAGTTTTATAATCTAGGCAAAAATCAGATCTGTTTGGAAACAAAAGATTTTAGAAGTAGCACGAGCTGCTAAAAGCTTCTCAAAAGCCAGTGAGAGAAACCAAGGAGGGCTAAATTAAGAGATGAATTACCAACAGTATCAAATATTTGTGCCATGGGGATGACATTATCAGTGGAAACCAAGCCATGGGAAGGGCGGAGACCAAAGATGCCGCAGTAAGCAGCAGGCACCCTGACGCTCCCGCCGGTGTCCGTGCCGAGGGAGAAGTCGACGAGGTTTGCGGCCACGGCCACGGCTGATCCACTGGAGGATCCGCCGGGAACTCTGCCGGGGGCGCAGGGATTGGTCGGCGTGCCGTAGTGCGCGTTCTCCCCATTTATGCTGCCAAGAACCAACCAATCAATTTCATGTATGTTTGGTTGGATTGTTGGTTTCTCAGTTGCAGTAAGTACCTGTAGGCCATCTCGTCCATGATGGTCTTGCCGAGGCAGGTGGCGCCGGCGGCGAGGGTGGCGAGGACGACGGGGGAGGTGGCGGCGGCAGGGGCGTGAGTCCTCGCCCAGTCGGGGTTGCCGAACCCGGTGACGCGGCCGTCGATGTCGAAGCTGCAAATCAATATTCACACCAGTATTTCACTCATTTTGGGGTAACTAATTCCGAGGAAGACGAAGGGAGCGTCAGTACATGTCCTTGATAGCGAAGGTTAGGCCGTGCAGAGGGAACTGCTGCAGCTGCTGCTGCGGGGATGGCGGCAGCACGAATCTCTCCATGAAGGCGCCGTAGTCTCCTGCACCTGCCATCGCATTCGCCATGGAGCCTCTGCTTGATCACTGCCACCTCTCCTAACCTAATCCACGATCCATCGAAGAAGACGACAGACCAGCTACTGGGCTGGGCCTGGACGTTGCCAATGGCGGGTCGGCGTATGAACGAACGTCTTCTTCGATCGGCCGAACGCCAGTTTGGCCTCGTGGGCTTTACTTTGCTTTCCACGATTTTTTTAAAAATAATATA
>KE370963.1:266033-279984 GCA_000418225.1 Zizania latifolia
TTTTCCCCTTATGTACCTTCCACACTAGATAAAATAAAAATTTGCTGAGCACCCATGGGGGCTCAGCCTTAAACTTTGCCAAGTCCTCAAGAATCTCGAATGCCTATGATGATCGATGTCAGACTGGCACATAAGCGGCATCAGTTCCCTGTGCCTAAAACTATATGGCTACACCAGAGGCCCGAGGACCAGTGTCCGAAACCAAAACCATCGTCGATGTTATGTCTAACTCTTTTATATCAAAACTCTGTTGTTTCTTGAAGCAGATGAGTCCCGATACCGATCAACCTCAAGACGCTCCTTGCCGACTACTTCCTACCCCAGACGTGCAGCTGGGCTAGGAAGGGGTAAGTTCTATAGCTATATACCCGCAGTCATACACCTCCGCTGACCTCGCCGACTACTTTCTTCCCTCAGACATACAGCTGGGCCAAGAAGGGGTAAGCTTCATAGCTGAACACCCATAGTCGAGCGCTCCTCGCCGACCTATACCGACTACATCCCTCTCCAAGTTGGGCGCTAGGTAGCTGCCGTGCATGCAACAGGACCTAGGAGAGGGTAGCCGTACACCCGCAGTCGTGCATCTCCGCCGACCTCATCAACCTATGCTGACTGTATCCTCCTCCAAGTTGAGCACCAGGTGGCTGCCATGCACGCAACCGGACCTGGAAAAGGGTAGGCTCTTTAGCCATACACCCATAGTTGAGCATCTCTACCGATCTCGCTGACCTATGCTGACTACATCCCCCTCTGAGTTGGGTGCTAGATGGTTCCCATGTATACAACCGGACCCAGGAGAGGGTAGGCTCTTTAGCTGTACACCCGTAGTCGAGCATCTCCACCGACCTCACCGACATATGCTGACTACATCCCCCTCTGAGTTGGGTGCCAGATGGCTGCCATGTATACAACTGGACCCGAGAGAGGGTAAGTTCTTTAGCCGTACACCCATAGTCGAGCATCTCCGCCGACCTTACCAACCTATGATGACTACATCCCTCCTCTAAGTTAGGCGCTAGATAGCTACCATGCATACAATCGAACCTGGGAGAGGGTAGGCTCTTTAGCCGTGCACCCAACTTCGCTAACTTCGACACTGAATCCATGCCTCACCATGTGGGAAGAGATTCGCAACAACTATAACCACATCGGGGACTCAAAGACCAACCCCGGCATCAAGTAACTAGGACATCAATAATTTCAAGGCTCGATAAATTGCATAACTTCACCAATCGAGGGCATAACACCGCCTTTATTAAAAACTTAACTGACTACTTTTATAGAGTCTACACTACTCCAAAGGAGACGAGGGACGCTTCGGATCATCATTAGAAGGGAAAATGTCAAGATGTGCGGCCATCACCGATGCGAGCTCCTCCACCTCTCATCGAAGCATGAGGACCTCACCCGATGACACGCTCACAGGAGGTCCAGAAGCCAACGGGCCAAGGTCTAGGTCAAGACGATGTGCCCGGAAGCAAGCCAAAGCATACTCGACACCATTGCGTACTGCATCACCAGCAAAAGCCCAGAGCACCACCTCGAGACCCTCGATTCTCTCAGGGAGGCTCTGGTTCAGGTATTTCGGACATGAAAGACCGAAAAGAAAATGAAGGCAATAGATCAACAGCCAAGCTCGGTGTGCTTCGGCCTTTAGCCTCACCACCTCTACACAAAGCTCCTCGGCTCACACCCCAGACTGGGTCTAGCACCCTATTCATAGGAGAGAGAAATACAACATCCAGACATGCCCTACGATCAAGAGAAAAGAAGAAGGGAGTACTAGCCTAGGCAGAGACAGCATTCTGCAAAACATCCCCGACAGCCGGCGCTGCCAAAGGAGACAATGTTGCAATCACCCCTGAAGGCACAGCTCCCACTATGGCCCTGAAAAGCAAGAAAGACTCAAAGGTTAAAATCCAATCAAACAGATCGCAACTCGATGTCAGCAAAGAATAGCAGTTTACTTAGCCATGGGTCGATGCACGCTCATGAACCGACGGCCCACCGCCTTCTTCACTAAGGAAGAGGACGGGGCACTCACGGTATCAAGAACAGGGGCAGTCGCATTAGCAATCGACGATGGCTTCCCACGCTTGCCTAGTCCAATTAGTGCGCCACTCGAGCATTTAAGCTTCAGGGTAGGCAGTGCGGGGGTACTTGAAGGCGGAGCACCAAGACTTGCACTGGCATCTAGCAGAAGCTCGAGGCATGGTGGTTGCGAGACGAACACAATGCCATCCTACGCCATGACCATGATACACCATGTGGGTGACCAAATTATCACATCAAACAAGAGCAAAAGAGCTAACTAACAAAGGAAACTGAACCTGTGAATGCAGGTTTTTGGTATTGAAAACCACAAACCCCATGGTCGGTGTAAAGGATGGCGTCCCATAGAAGAAGAGGTGCAAGAGACTGACCACCTCCACCTTTGTTAGCCAGTCCACCTTGGAATCTAAAGGATCCTAGGGTCTAACCTCCTCGTAGGCCAGCAGTGCCCGTGCTTGCAGCAGAGAGATCTACCACATCAGGAAACTCACGACGATGCCAACCCTGCTCAGACCCCCTCGACGAAGTGGTGACACTTCGTTCACCAGAATCTAGACCTGGTCTGACCCAGGCTGATGATCCTGGCTCTCCCAACGCTCGAAGACCTCCGGGTGCTGGTTGACCTCGTTAGGGAGGCCTAGGGTGAGATTCTCGACATAGAACTAGCATGACCTCTAGTCCTCATCCAGAACAGCCAGTGGCATTTCTAGGTACTCAGTCGCTTGGTTCACGCATGGTTCGAGCACCATGCTGTTGACCACTCCCGGCTTCTCAGATGGGCGAAGATGAAAGAAGTACTAGAAGAGACCCCAATGGGGCTCCATCCATAGGTACGCCTCATAGAGTTGGATGAAGACCGAGATTTGGAGGACAGAGCTCGAGTCCAGATTGGCAATGGTAACCTGGTAGTAGTGGAGGAGCCCACGAAGGAAGTGATGTGTGGGAAACCCAAGCCCTCGAAGGGCGAAGGACTCAAAGAGCACCAGTTCGCCAGGCTTCGGTGATGGGTAAAGCTCCCCCACCACCGTCTGCCACCCCAAAACAGATTGAGGTGGCAGAAACCGCAACTCTTCAAGAGCAAAGAGCCACTCGGTCATTGACTTCGACTCTCGCCACTCAGAAGGATGATCCAAGGTGCTGGACGCCATAGGGATGGCAAGAAGGATGTGACGGATAGCTTGACAATGGGGGAAGGGAACTACGTGATGAGAAGATTGTGAACAGGAGAATGACAGTTTCCGGTGAAGAATAGACCGGTGGAAGCGAAAAGGGAGAGCGCAAGTTAAATGGAAGCGCCATCATCATCGTGACGTAAGCCACGACTGCTATAGAGGGGCATCGCTTCAATTACCGTACATCTCCCATGGCTACATGGATGCGACGGTTCTGCCTCTCTATCTGCACCCGCCGCCTACGCCTAACCTAGTCAGAACAAAGACGTCCTCCTATCCCTGTTGATGTAAAAATCATAGGTATCCCTACGTCTTTACACTCAAAGTCCTAGGAGAGTCTGCTTAGCTCTAGTGCAGATCCTAAATAATCCAGAGGTGTCAGTAGGCGTGCCAGTCAATTTGACCCTGCAATTGACAAGGAGACAGACGTGAGAAGTCCTAACGCTATCGGCGATCGTCTATCGACATCGGCAACGATAGCACATACAAAAATCATAATGGATCAGTGAAAAAATATATATAGGACAATAAACCCTACCAATCGGCTCTGGCAATACAACTCTATAATATCAATCTCTACAGCTCGAACTAACTCGATGCAATGTAAAGATAGGTTATCAAGAGCATAATAAACATAATAAATCCGATTGATAGAGAAATAGATAATTCATCGGCTAAAACTCCTATGAACGTCGTTTTAACGCACCAAGCCAGATCGTCCTGTATGTAACCCCATCAATGGCACGGATCAGACCTAACCAAGGCAGCGTGCCATTGTCGATCGACATACGATCTAATCTAATCTAATAAGTTAAACCGCCATGATTGGCAAACACAGAGATCCAATCTATAAAACACAGTAAGAGAATAAGAATCAATATATTTAACTAATAACTAGCAAACCTACTCCATATGATCATAGTATCGGACTCAACCAAGAAAGCCATGAACACATGAATTAGTTTACTAATAGGCTATCTTCGTCGAATTTAGAGATTGGACTCAATCGATGCGGCCATAACTCCGGCGGAGAATCGCCCTAATGCTACGTACCTAAAGTTGGCGATGCGCCGAAGGATTTGATTGACTGAGTTATGTGAACTTGTTACAATGACCCAGGCTTACATATTTATAGCCGGGTTGACACGTCATCTACGGATAATGCAGAATCCTAACTGACTTAATTATTTGTGAACTAAATAAAAAGCTAATAACGAAGTATCAACCCACGCCACGCGTAGCCTGTCTCCACCTGTTAAAACCTCCATCAGTGGCCCATCGGCTCTTTGTTGCCTAGGTCACCTAGCCGATGATGTGCCGGTCTAAATTTTGGTGTCAACACATGCCCCCCGAGTTTGAAATGCGAAATGTCACGTTTTGAAATCTCCCTCGAGAATTGCATCGTTGGATTGTTGAGTATAAATCTTTCCCAATACACCTCCTTCTTCAAGCTCGGTCATTCTCACCATACGCCAACTCATTCTTTCTCTTCTTCTTTCTCTTCTTACCATGGCGTTCGACGTTTTGAGCTCTCCACCGAGCAAGAGGGTCAAGTTGAATGATCACGATACTTCTGGTGATCATGATCCAGTAAGTTCCTTCTGACCATTTGATCCTTGCCTGCTAATTTCTTGCTTCATCTGTTTTGAACTCCTCACGCGCCTCATCTTCATCCTCAGGTTCTAGGCTTCAACTATCCCGATTCCACATTCACCAGACCCTTTATCTTCTAATAACTCAAGTATGCCAACACAACAGGCAAGCGCCGATGGCGATCATGATTCGAATCATCTTAACTTCTATCTCGGTGATGACAATAATTATGGCGATTCTCTGCTAGCCATGAGCGCTTTGTCTACACGTCGATACCCTCAGATAACTTGTTGGTTGCGTTTGTTGGTCTCTGAATTTTTCATCGGCTCACCCTATTTTTTCTGTAGGAATCTCAAGTGTCAGACAGAGCCCTCTCCCTTCGAGATTCCATGCCGAGTGTCCTGTCAGCTTAGCTTCATCATCTTCAGTGTCCAATCGGCATTTTCTTCCAAGATATCGAAGTGGCACAGTCCTATCTACAGAACATGATTGATCAGCTTCCGCAAGATCTAGCTGATACCCTCCTGTGAGTGTACTCTCACGAACACCAATCGGCCTACCTCACTACGTATGCCGGTCTTATCGATCGTGGAATGCAACGGGTTTACCAGCAGAGGTTCGAGTCAGCCGATGAGAGGGTGAGAGAGGCTGACGGTCACCTTCAAGTCCCGCTCAAGCTTCCTGCTAAAGACCAAGCCTACCTCGATTGGCTAAAAGTGGAGGAAGATCACCTTCTTCGGGAAATACTCGTTCGGACTGATCAACTGAATCGGCTTCGTACCTATATGGCAAATTGGCAGCAATTCTTGAAAGACTTGTCGATCAAAATCTCCTTCAAGAAGGCTGAACTACTCAACTTGACCGTGGAGCGGGCTCAGAAGCAGCAACTCCTTCGGCCGATTGTCGACAGTGACAAGTATGTGACCAATACCATTGTGTCCTTTGAGAAGACTCAAGCCGATGCCGTCCTTAGTTTACAATGCTTTTTAGCCACACTATAATCTGCCATCGGCTTTTGTAATGCCATTCCCTTGTGAATAATGAAATACCTATTAAAAACTTATATCTTGGTAAATTTGTCTTGCTGGTGATAATTGTTTCCCTTTTCTCCGCCGATGAGCCCTTGTGTAAGGATTTGGACTATTTGTCCGAACGTACCTCTGATTGGCCCTCCGGCTCATGTTCATCTACTTCGAGCAGGCATGATGCCCCACCAGTTGGCGTAGCAAAACTCAAAAAAAATTGAAGGTTTTACCTTAACCTTTGAATGTTGAACTGAAAGAATTTCAAGTCTAGCGGCTCATGTTCATCGGCTACGAAGAAGCGTGATGCCCTCCTGAGTTAGTTCAACCATGCTCCGAAAACTTCAAAAATTTCACATTCTAATTTTTGCTTGTTGAACCCGGACAACTCTGATTCCGTCGGTTCAAGTTCATCAGGTTTGAACAGGCGTGATGCCCCCCGGGTCAGCCATTGTTGATGAATTTTGACCGTCTCTCATAAATAAGCGCGTGTCGGTTGGAGTGCGTCTGTAACGGCGTGTCGTATGACCCCAAGTTCAGGACGTGGGTGGGACATTTCAAACTCTTCCTAGAATATCGCAACCACTGAATCATCTTAATGTTATATTTAAAGATCCAATCGTTGTGATTCTCTTCCCTATAAAGTCTGACGCCTTCTTCTTCCTTTGCACGCTTCCTGCTTCTCCTCCCTTCAAAATACTCTTAGGATTTTTGCCATCGCCGGTCAAGCCTCACCGTCATTCTTTCCTTCCTGTCGCTGCTTCATCCCATCGACCATGGCCTCCTCGTCGGTCGTCCCTGAGATACCTGAGATACTTCCCTTCTTCTGTTTTGATCTATATTTCATTCCTTTCTTCTGAGCATTCTTTTTACCCCTATTTTACCCTTCTTTCTAGAACTTGAAAAGCTAGATCTTAATCCCCTATGCCAAATACTCCGATCATTTCTTTCTTGGTCCTTAAGGGGAAGAAGACCCGTTGTATTTGATCAATACTGAGACCAACAGGATTCTATTCAAACAATCTAGCATGCAGCACAAAGATTGATCTTTGGCGTTTCGCTCTTGGGCCAACCCTATTGATGGGTGGTAGGATTGGTATGTGAGGGACGCGTCGGCAAAGAGCGTAGACTGGCAGCTGAGCAACATCGGTCACTATATTGGACTCACCATGGCCGAAACTGAGTGGAACGATGCAATGCTTGCCGCCACCTGCTATTTCTAGCTAGTCACCACCAATGCTTTCATGTTTGCTCATGGGCCGATGTCTCCAACCCTTCTTGATGTCTTGATGTTGACTGACCTTAATGTCACAGACCCCCTGTGCAAGGTCGATTTCAGAGGAAAGCCGACGCATGATGGTCTAGAAACCAGGTGGCTGAACCAACTGCATGGCCACTTACAATCAGAAGACTGGCCCGATTAAGAAGAAGGAACATGTCGCTTTTCTAAACATGTGGCTGGAGCGATTTGTTTTCTATGGCACTGTCCTCGGCCCTACCAAGAATTGGCAAAACCTGGCCGAGCACCTTGCCCAGAATGAGCAGCTACCGCTGGGTCGATTACTGCTGGGATCTTTTTATCATCTTCTGCATCTTGTCTCATAGTATCTTTGGGCTGGCATGCTCGTTGCAAACGTCGGTGATCCTTGGTGGTTTATCCAATTATGGCTCAACCTGTATACCACCCAGATGATGGAACGTCATGATCTACTTGGCTGTGAGATCACCGATGTCTTCAACAAAGAAGATGGCCATACTCACCGATGTGCTTCACTTGGTGAAGCCGTGGCTACTTTTGCTGGGGATGATTTGAAGCCGAATCTCTTTGCTAGGTGGTTCGACATCTTCTACTATGGCCTCCCTGATAATGACATTATTTCGTTTCCTTATGTAGAGGCTACTGATTTCCCCTGTCCTAGCCAATTCCGGTTCACTTCCATCGGCTCCGATGACTTTACCAATGTAGTATATCGGGCCATCGTCTCCCCTTCTGTCCTGCCAGTTGGTTTCTTTGGCGATCGGGTGAAGCCCTCTTATGAGTTTTATCATCCGAACGTTTGTGCACACCAACTTGGCCTGAGCCAATTGTCGATGAGCCTTTTCTACATCGGCAAAGTGGAGTTTCGAGGGACTCTATCTCTGTCTGAGTATGAGTCCCTGATTAACCTGCCTTCTGCTATCCCTTTCGGTGACCTGCGGAGTTGGTCGCCCAGTTTATCCTAGAGCCAGTCATTTGTCTGCTTCTGGGATGAGCTGAAACTTCATCTGTTTTCTCAGGGCATTTTTTCTTACTGTATCTTGATCAATCCTGACTCTGGTGACACTGCAGCTGAGGTATGTTCCTTTTTTTCTTGCGCCCCTTAACATCTCTGACAGTCCCACCTATAACTTTTTTTGCTCTTTGTTTAGGATCAAGACGTGGCGGTGCCTGTCGTCAATAACAACAATAGGCCAATTGTGTATATGGCATCATCGTCGACCTTAAACTTGGGAGTGGGTGTGCTAGTGCCATTGGCTGTTGGTGGTACTGGCCTTGCGGCATCCCGGACCTCTGGCCCTTTTTGCCAGAAGTGTCCTGCAGCATCGGTAATAGTCAAGATTCTGGCTAGAAAGAAGAAGAAAGCCCCTACTGCTCCTCTGGTTCATGCAGCTACTTCTGCTCCTGCTGCTTCTGTAAGAATCTTCTTCACATCACCACGCCCTTCCCTCTAAATCTTGTGTTTTCATTATGTTGTTCGTCTTTTCAGTCTGAGGTGGCTGATCTACCGGGTACTCCTTTTGCTATTTTTGAAGCATTGGTACCCTTGGCTCAGACAGCATCCCCTCTACAGGTCCATCATGACCCTCCTGCCATTCTGCCGGTTGCTGGTTTGGTGATGGCTCCTTTTGATCCCATTGTCGCTAGGGATCAAGGGCCGATGTCCGATTCAGTGGCCGATGTTGAAACCAGATTAGCGGAGGAGGCCACCACTGCCAATGAACCTATTCCTCCGGCTATCATCGATCTAGCCATCGCAGCCGATCTTTCTGAGGTACGATGGTGCTCTTTTCATCGGCATTGTCTTTTGCTGCATTTCCTTCGCTTATCTTCCCATTGTCTGACTACAATCTTTCGCTGATTTCTTCTCTTTCGACATTGGTGAGCTTATCGTGGGTGATGAGGAGGCTGAGTTTGGTGTCCTAGCTATGGAGCCGATATCTATGGATATCTGATCTGTACTGCTTGATGTCCTAGATCTGCTTCGGGGACCGATTGACGCTTTGGTGGCTGATTCAGGACCCATCAGGGCACAGCTTGCCGAGATCTTGGATTTATTTCCTCGACACCTTATGAAGGCTATGACCCCAGGGACTTACCTTGAGGTCCATCAGTTCTGCTTCGAGCGCCTTGAGGGGCAGATCACGGCTCGTGCTCAACATCGCATGTAGCAGCAAAACCTCTGGAATGATCGGATTGCTCTTGAGGAGAAGAAGGCTGCTCTTGACGCTCTAGTACTCTTGGTATTGGCTAGTTGAATATTCTGCTCAAGTGTATCGGCGTGTAGGCCGATTAAATCTCGATCTAGACTCTCGGGTGGTATTTCTTCAAGTACTTTCCATTGAGCGCCTTCACAAATTACTCTCCTCTTAGCGTATTCAAAATATAGGCGTTGCCTAGTATGACTCGGCTCACCTGATAGGGACCTTTCCAGTTAGGGGACCATTTGCCAAAGCAATTGTCTTTAGTCCCGATCGGCAACACCAGTCTCCAGACTAAGTCATCTTCTTCAAATGTCTTGGCCGATACCTTCTTGTTATAATGCCTTGCCACCCTTGTCTTATTTTCTTCTATCTTTCTGAGCACGTGAAGCCGATTCTGCGCCAAGTCTTCTAATTCATCGGTCATTAGTCCATAGTAGTCATCGGCCATCAACTCGTTCTGAAGAGCAAGACGTCTGGAGCCCGATGTTTGTATCCCATGGCAGGACGGCTTCATGTTCGAAGACTAACTGATAAGGTGGCACTTGAGTCGACCTGTGGTAAGCCATCCGATATGCCCATAAAGCATCGGCTAGCGTTGCATGCCATTTCTTAGACTGCTCTTCGATCTTGCGCTTGATTAATTTTATTAGACTTTTGTTTGAAGCTTCGACTTGGCCGTTAGCTTGTGCATAGTAGGGCGATGAGTTGAGAAACTTAATTCCCATGCCAATTGCAAACCGCTGAAATTCCTCTGACATAAATACCGATCCTTGATTGGTGGTAATCGTTTGCGGGATCCCGAATCTGTAAATAATGTGTTCCTTGATGAACTCTATGGCTTCCTAGGCAGTTACCTTTTTTTTAAGGAGTCGCCTCTACCCACTTAGTGAAATTGTCGGTTGCTGTTATTATAAACTTATGTCCCTTGCTAGACGATGGGTAAATTTGGTCGATCATATCTATCCCCCAACCTCTAAATGACCATGGCTTGATAATTGGGTTCATGACCGATGCGGGAGCTCGTTGTATGTTTCCAAACTTCTGGCAGTCTTGACATCCTTTATAATACTTGAAGCAATCCTCGAGCATCGTCGGCCAAAAATAACCAGTGTGGCGCAACAACCACTTCATCTTGTGGGCTGATTGATGAGTTCCACAGATTCCTTCGTGCACTTCACACATCACGACATTGGCTTCCTCTAAATTTAGGTACCTTAATAGGACTCCATCAATCGTACGATAGTATAGTTCTTCATCCAGCAATGCGTACTTTAAGGCTTTATAGCGTAAATTTTTTGGGGCCGATTGTGATGGAATCTGAAGGTAACTTACTATTTCAGCCCTCCAGTCTTCAATATCGATATCAGCTATTTCTGCTTCAATTATCTTATCCGTCGGCTGATATCCTGATGTGGCTTGTGCCAAGCCATTAGCTTCTAGGTTCTAATTTCTTGATACATGCGTTAGTGATACCATTCTGAATCTCTTTAACAGTTCCTAGCACTCTTCAAAATACATTCTCAAATTTTCGTCTTTATAGTCATATTCTCCGGAGAGTTGTCTGATTACCAATAATGAATCCTCCATGATTTCAATGGCATTGGCCTCTATTTCGGTCAAAAGTTTTAAGCCTTTGAGGACTGCCTCGTATTCTGCCTGATTATTGGTGCGGTAGGGCTTGATAGTGTAAGCGAACTCAAAACTTGCCCCTCGAGGCGATATGATTACTAACCTAATTCCGCATCCATGCCTGCAAACTGATTCATCAAAGAATAGTGTCCATGGTATCGGCTCCATATAGTCGGCTTCTTTATCCCTATGTTACACAATGAAGTCAGCGATGGCTTGTCCTTTGACTACTTTAGCCGACTCATATTGTAGGTCAAACTCTATTAATGCAAATACCCATTTACCAATCCTCTCCTTTAAAATTGGAGCCGATAGCATGTACTTGATCACATTGGTTTTACTTATGACCTTGCATTGTGCCGACAGTATATAGTGCCTTAATTTCGTGGAAGAGAAATAGAGACACAAGCATAACTTTTCAACTGTGGGGTACCTTGTTTCGGCATCTAGCAATCGCCGGCTGAGATAAAACACAACGTGTTCTTTTCCTTCTACTTCTTGAATCAACACCGACTCGATGCTTATGTCATTGGCCGATAGGTATAACTTGTAAGGTTTATCAGGCCGTTGTGGGATTAACACCAAAAGAGTGGTTAGATATTTCTTGATTTCGTCGAATATTTTCTGATGTTTATCGGTCTAAACAAACTACTCTCCTTCTTTTAACCTCAGCAAAGGCGTGTATGGTTCTAGTCGGCCCGATAAGTTTGATATGAACCGGTGGACAAAATTAATCTTGCAGATTAACGACTGCAACTTTGTCTTGTTCTCTGGTGGTACTATATTCTTGATGGCTTGGATAATATTCTAGCTTATTCCAATTTCTCTTTCATGAACCATGAAACGCAGAAATTTCCCAACCGATACGCCGAAGGCACATTTTTGGGGATTCATACGAAGGCCATACTTCTTCACCTTTTCCAGAGCTCTCCTCAAATCGGCTAGATGTCCCTCATCGTTTTGGGATTTTATGATAACATCGTCAATATAGATTTCCACCAAAGAGACGACTAGATCGTGAAATATATAATTCATTGCTCTTTAATATGTTGCCCCGACATTCCTCAATCTGAAAGTCATAACGACTCACTCGAATAAGCCAATGGCTCCGGGACACCTAAATGCGGTCTTTGAGATATCCTGCTCTGCCATGAATATTTGGTTATACCCAGTGTTCCCATCCATAAAGCTAATGATCTTGTGCCCTGAAGCCGCATCGACTAGTAGATTGGCTATCGGCATCGGATATTCGTCTTTAGGTGTAGCTTTATTTAGATCTCTGAAATCTACACATACTCTCAATTGACCATTCTTTTTCTATATTGAGACTATATTTGATACCCATTCCGCATATCGACGTGGTCTTATAAAATTCGCTTCGTATAGTCTCGTGATCTCGGCTTTTATGTGAGGACACATATCTGGCTTGAATCTTCTCTGACTCTGCTTTACCGGCCAAAATCCTTTCTTTATTGGGAGCCGATGTTCTATGATCGATCGGCTTAATCCAGGCATCTCGTGGGTACTCCCAAGCGAAACAATCCCGAAACTCCTTCAATAAATCAACCAATTTATCTTTTATAGAAGAAGGCAATTTAGCACTATGTACGTCAGCCTTGACCAGTCTCCGGGTTCGATGTCCACCTCCTCTAATTCATCGGCCAACGTAAACCTTTTTCCAAGCTTTTCTTCTTCATCGTCTATCTCTCTAGACACGGATCCTGGCCCAGAATTATCTCGCTGATCGGCTAGAGGACAAGATCCGACACCCTTAAAAAATCCCCCTCCTAGATTTGTCCAGAAAGTCAATCTATGTTCTCAAAGTTGGGTGCATCAGCTATGGATACGACAACTGATCTGTTAGCCTAGATAACTTTAACTTGATCACCTTGTCACTGTATTAAATTCTGGTGCATCGTAGAAGGAACACAATAATTGACGTGAATCCAGTCCCTCTCCAGCAAGAGGCTATACGAACCTTTACCATCAATTACGAAAAATGTGGTCGGCAGTGTTTTGCTTTCAACCGTGAGCTCGATCTTCAAAGCTCATTTGACGTCTGATAAATTTCCACTAAAGTCTTTTGACACCATGTTGGTCTTTATCAAATCCTCATTCACTTTACCGAGCTTGCGAAATGTGGAATAAGGCATTATGTTAACGGCAGCCCCTCCATCGACCAACATCTTTGACATCGGCTTTCCGTTCACGTGTCCCTTGATATATAAAGGTATCAAGTGCTGATGCTCATCCTCTTCTGGCTTTTCAAATATTGCTTGTTGAGGTTGTAACAATAATTGTGCAGCCGATTATTCCTCCTCTCCCTCACTATCCAATGTAGGCGCCCTGTACTCTGCAGGTAATATAAAAACCATGTTTACCTCTATCGGTTTGTCTTCTATATCGGCTTTCCTCTTTGGGTACCACTATTTTCTCACCCATCGTTTGCTCTACCGATACTCTTCATATTCTCCTACTAACTTTTCCTGATGCCTCTATGAGGAGCCATGGTGAATACCATGGGGATGATGAGTGATTGTCAACTGGAAAAGAGAAGATGAGAAGAATATGAGGAGAAGATGAGATGAAGATGGAGATGAAGACCTCTGAGGAGAGGCAGTGACTTGCCGTGGTGTTGCCCGTGTGACTCATGTACACGGACGGACGATCGTCGGACTAAGGAGTCGCGAGATCGTGGTGGTCCAATCCGGGTACATGGAGCAAAGGCGGCAAGCAGACGTGACTCATCGTGGTATTGACCGGTGCGGCCCAGGTACACGGACGATCCATTGCCGGGCTGAGGAGCTGCGGGGTCGGGTCGGTTCAATCTGGGTGCACGGTGCGAGGGCGACGGGCGCTTTGACGGCTTCAGCTTAAAACCATCAACTCCTAACGGAAAAGCAATTTGGTGTTAAAGATAGCGGTGTCGTAGCGGCTACAAAAAGTTCGGCACCGAATAAATATCTGTGTCTGTAATTTTACATTTTTGCCCTGTGGGCCGGAGTCTGTATCGAACATTCC
>KE370963.1:321043-337594 GCA_000418225.1 Zizania latifolia
GCCCATTTAAACAGTAGTCTTCTCTATTTTCAGAAAAATAAAATAAACCTTTAAAAAATCCTAGAAAATCCGTTTTAGCTCCAAATAACTCCATTCCAGAACCAAATTTTTTCTAAAAATCTTAAGTTTATTTTGGCACTATTTAAATTAAACTTGTAATTTTTCTTATGTGTTTTCTTTATTTTGTGTTTATCACGATGTAACCTCCGACGTCAACACCGTTCAAGACCGTTTAGCCGACGACCCCGATTTCGACCCAACCCAAGGCAAGTCTTTCGTTTATCATTCTTGGACCCATGTAATGTTTGTGATATTTTAAAAACTTATATATGCATGATTAGATTGCGCACTTACGTACACTAATAGTCTATTGCTTGAGCAATTATGATGACTAAAACCTAAAAACTTGTAAATTAGCCTCCTTATTATTGAATGCCATGTTTTACCTCGTCGCTTTAAGATTTACATTTATATCCATTGTATTTACTTTATTTTTTATTGCTTTTAGCATATTTCTTGAAAAATGGGTGCACTACACATACACACTCATACTAAAACATGACGACTAGATATAGATTGGGTGATAGTGTGATTTTATAAATGTGTTGTGTGAAATGTGATTGATTTTATTATAAAATAATTAAGGACCGATTCCTTGGAAAATAGCATGAGCACAACTTCGTGCAACCTTGCGGGTATGTGAGAGGTGCCCTTGGGCTAGTACTTAGTGGGTTTAGGATAGTCTGACTGCTGATAGATATGAAATCGCCAGGGTGGCTTGAGGTTTCACTTGCAAGTCCCTAACAGGAACGAGTTACGAGGCTACGACTAGTGGATGAGTTGAGGAGTCAGAAGTGGAGGACCCACGGGATTCCAAGGGAGAAGAAGGAAGTGAGGCTTTTCGATCTTTGATCGATGATCTATCTAGGTGGTAGTGACATATCCTAGGTTTGCTTCAGAAAGGCCTTGTCCCAAACCTCCCCTACGACATGGGTAGCGGAGTTAGTTCGAGTCGTAAGGGTAAAGTGTGCATCTTTAGCTGGAATAAAACCTGTTTGAACAGTCGTGCC
The DNA here is from genome assembly GCA_000418225.1 of Zizania latifolia. NCBI lineage: Eukaryota > Viridiplantae > Streptophyta > Magnoliopsida > Poales > Poaceae > Zizania > Zizania latifolia. The sequence goes on from KE370963.1 coordinate 322,114, forward strand.
CACGGTTATGGGCGAGTGTCTTAATGATTTCCCTAGCATAGTGTTTCTACTTGATTTTAACTATATGGGAGGATTGGGGTGTTACTACAGTATACCAACGGGTATATAGCTAACCTTAATGGTTGGCAACGTTTTTGTGTGGAGCGGGAAGTCAAAAGACTTCATAGAGAGAGATGTGAGAAATCAAAATTAGTTGAGCAATAAAATATAACTTAGGTTGAGAGTATAATTAATGGGAACACTTTCTCGATGGATGTGCAAGTTAGTACCGAGGAACGGCATAAGTGATGAGATGTTGTGATGAGTTGAATTAATGGAAAAATGTATTGAGATTTGTTGCAAAGCAATCTTGGGTTGATGAAAATAAGAGTTATGGCTTAGCTATTGATTTATATTATTATCGTGGGAGTAGTTAGAGGTTGGGACCTCTACCCGCGGGTATAAGCACTTAGAGATTTTAAACTGTATTCTTTTGAAAGCCATTGCCGCTCTTTGTATCCTATATTTATATTTATTTCCTAAGACTTGCTGAGTGCTCTCGAGTACTCACCCTTGTTTTTACAACCCTCACCCTAGAGTTCGTGAATCTTCTCGAAGACGAGGAGAACTACGAAGGAGATGGAGAAGATGTTGCTGTTAAAGACCTAGAATATTAGGGTTTCGGGCCTAGTCTCTAAGTGATGAATTTAGACAGTAGTTTATGCATATGTTATATTTCATTTGAATGATGCAATGCCTGCCGCTGCGAGGTATGCCTCTAATACAGCTCTGTAAGACTTAAGTGTTATAATAAATAGGTCTGCGATGAAACTACTGTCAAACGGAACGACTTTATTTTAAATTCGCTCGTCTTCGATAAAGTACAGGCTCATCCCTTTCGATTATATTTCTGAAATCCGGGACGAGTCATTACAATTCTATAGTGTGAAATATATATTACTAGGTTTAAGGATGCGAAGTCAAAAAAATAATATATGCTATTCCATTAAAAACTTCTTGGAGGTGAGATGGTAAGGAGGTATTCAATGGAAGCAGAGATTTCAGGTTTGAATCCTAGCTACCTCACACGCAAAAAACCATGTGACTTGTGACTGTATATAGATGCCTATATGAAATATTTTTTTGACTTTTTGTTCCTAATAAAATTCAAAAATCAGGATCCTACTATTGGTATTAGTTCTTAACCGACACATATACCCATCTATGTGTGCTAGTTTTTGAACCAACACCAATAGAGTTGGGCCATTAGTGTAGGTAGCTAAAAGTGCATCTTGAAGATTGCACAAAATCAAAATTGAAGAATCAATGCTGATAGGTGTATTCTCATGAAAGTTCTCAAATTTATCATTTTGAGTCTAGGGATGTCATACTATCAAGAGGGATGTGTTAAGAAGTCTTGAGAAGAGTTTGTGGTTAAAGAAAATCTTTTTACAATCTTTTCTTATTATTCTCAAATATTTTGGAGAATTTCTTGTAAACAAACAGAGTTGTCTGGAACATATGAAATTTGCTCTTTGGATCCAAGCTGAAAGTTCTGGGATTGTCCCGGAACATTCGAAAATGTGGTTCTGTTTTTTAAGCCAGAAGTTTCAAGATTTCTCGGAACATCTGAGATGAGCTCTCTAATTGGAGTTAATTTTTGAAGGCCGAAAGTTCCAAAAATCACCGGATCATCTAGGATTTGTAATCCTAGAACATCCGAGATTTCCCGAAACATCCGAGATCCCAATGAAAAAACATTACGATGGTCACTCTGAGTGTGAGGGGTATAAAAACCACCCCACCGCTCTAGCACTGCTTTTTTGGCTTTTGCTGCACTCTCTCTCTCTCAAACTCACTTTTACTCAAGATCTAGAGCAAATCTTTGTGTTGTTGCTTGAGAGATCTTCACCAAACTTTGAGCAAACATCTTTGTGATCATCTTGAGAGTTTGGTGTGAGTTGCATCTGTGGTTTCTTGCAAATCTGAACACAAGCTTGAGCCTAGCGACGTCATTGGTGGATTCATTACTCTCAGAGGTTCATCCTCCTAGACAGGTAGGTGTTGGTCTGTGAGCATCCAAGGAGCTTATGGATTGCTTGGGCAAGTTTGTAAATGTTGTCTCTGATTCAACGAGGTAACTTTAGTGGTACATCAAGTTCGATCTTTGTGGTTGCTTGATGAGGAAAGGGTTGAAAGAGACCCATCCTTTGTGGCTCCTTAATAGAGACGTAGGATCTTGGATCCGGTCGAACTCCTGGTAAACAAATCTTGTCACTACCACATAAATGGTCTTTAGTGACAACGCTTTACTGACGAACTATTTTACATACGTCAATAATGTTGCATTATTAGTGATGGATCGTAGTGTGACTTATCACTAAAGATGAGGCACCCCCATTAGTGACGGGTCACCGTATGACCCATCATCAAAGAGCGCACCCTATAGTGACGGGTCATGTTGTGACCCGTCACTAAAGAGGGGCACCCCCATTAGTGACGGGTCACAGTATCACCCGTTACTGTAGGGTATTCTCTTTAATGATGCGTGTTATTTTATCCACGTTATTAAAGAACCCGTAACCCTAAGGCCACCGTTAGTGACATGTTTTTAGGGATAGCCGTCACTGATGATAAGTATTTAAGCAGTGTATGAGCTCAGATCCATCGAGCTCCGCACTTATTGCTCCCACCCATCACCAACTTCACCCTTATCCCATAACTACTGACCAGCCACAGTTAAGTCTCCAGCCACCGGTCGATCGACCACTGCACGCACGCGCCTAGGGATGGCGACCCACACTGTTACATGCTTCGGTGCACCACTCGACACCGCCGCTAGCACCAATGTCTGGTCGAAGGTATATTTTTTCTTCAATATTAATGCACCACTGTATTTTTGTAATATATATATATATATGTGAATAAAGTGAAATAATTAGTGAATTAACAACTAATGGATATTTGCTAGTTATAAATTAATTTTGTTACAAATTTTTATATGAGTTATTAGAGTCACGCAACCGATTATGTCGTCTTCCGTTCGGGATTGTTGGATTATAAATATGACCAGACAACTGGTCATATTTATAGGAAGATGCTCCCAAATTATCCATACACTTTGGATAGTCCAGAGATGTGCGGTCCGCGTAGCTGGACCACGTGTAGTGGTCCCGTACGGTTCCAGAGAGAGTTTTGGTGGTGTCTCTCAGTTGTTCTCCGGGGATGTATTCATTGTTTTTCTTTTCATGCATGTCTAGCCTAGCATCGAAATATTGCTTGAGCTACTAGAACACTTGCTAGATCTAGTTTTTTGTGCAAGTATAACTTTTAGCAAGTAGATCTATATATCTATGAACCTAGAATAGAAGTAAAATTTCCTTTCGTAGTCAATTCGTATTTTCTCTGAGCTGACCAGAACATTTGGATAATCTCAGAACTTTCGGTACCTCAGAGTTTCTGGATTTCCCGAACATCTTGTAAATCCCAGAAAATCTAGACCCCAGAAGTTCTGGAAGTTACTGGATATTCTAGAAGTATTAATCTGTTTTTTGAAAAAAAATTCAGGCTCGCCTATTCACCTCCTTCTGCAACTTTCGGTAGCAAAACTGGCAATAATTTGGGTTTTTGTGCTACTGAAAGTTTCAGCTTTCATTTTCATTATGTGTAGAAGATTCCAAAATCTCTTGGCTTCAGAGAGAATGTGGATGTCACTGTAGCGCATATTGTAAATGTCAATCTACAGTTTTTATATTTTGAATTACTCTAAGCATATAGTAAAACAAAGTTTGCAACTTTTAGGTCATTTTGACATGATATGCCCTATTTTTCTTTGTTGTATATGTTTTATTAGTTGGATATGTTGTGTGTGGATAATTCGTAAATTGAGAAATCTAGAAGTTCTATCTTTTATTTGACGTGAGTACGTGTGTATATCATTGGTTTGACAAGTCAGTATTGATCTTGACAAGTGATGCATTTATGGACTTGTCGTATATGATTACACAAGCTCTGTTTGTAAGGCGTGAATTCCTTCCAGTAGTCAACATTATCTAGAATTCCATAAGCATTGTAATTGGTCCCTTACAATATGATGATCTACAAACTTCCCTAGCTTGTTGTAATATTGGTCTCAAAATATAAATTTAATGTGGAATAATCTACAGTTGTATACAACATTGATTATCATAGGAATACGTTGGTTTGTAATTACTAACTTCTCATGCATATTATAGATTGCAGACTAAAAAGCTACGTAAATAATAAGATGAAGTCAAGTATTTCCAAGAAATTGAAATGTAATGTTAATTAAATAAGAGAGTAATAAACCCTTACAATGTTCCCATTGCTGTCGTGGTATTTGATTCCGTGACACTGGAGAGGCATATCCTAGCAATCCCAAAGTCTGAAATCTTGGGATTCATTTCATGATCTAGCAGTATGTTGCTAGGTTTGAGGTCTCTGTGGACGATGCATGCATGTGCATAGTCATGTATATAGAGAAGACCTTCTGCGATCCCATCAATTATGTGCCGCCGCACGGGCCAATTTGGTTTCGTTTCTTCTCCTGTTTTATTGTTTTTTCACAATCGTAAGTGCATGCTGTTACTGAAACTAGACAGTTTGAAGCTATGGAAATCACTTTAGTGTGTAATCAACAAATTAAGTGAAAAAACAGCACTAAAACATGCATGCTCTCTTTTTTTGCTGAAGATAGATGGGCATACCGAAAATTAGATCTTCCAAGCTTCCGTTTGGCATGTATTCATATACCAGTATCCTCTCCTTACTTTTGATGCAGCATCCAAGGAGCCTGACAAGATTCCTATGCTTAAGGCATGCGATGAGTTTAATTTCGTTTTTGAACTCGTTGAATCCTTGCAGAGAATTTGGGGAAAGTCGTTTCACTGCTATATCCTGGTTCGTAGTCGTACGGCCCTGATCGATGAATATGTTAGATGAGTAGTAGAGATGACTGTATTGATCGATAAGGATTGCTTAATTTTAGTTTGAGTTCATGCATTAATTTACCTTATAGACAGGACCAAATCCGCCTTCTCCGAGTTTGTTTTCGTGGAAGAAATTACCCGTAGCTTCTTTTATCTTAGAAAACTTGAACAGTGAAAATCTTTCGTCGCTTTCATTCACAATCTCCCTTTCCAATATGACGAGGTCCCTCTGCAACAGCAACTCTATTGCCACAGAATTGCAAGAAAAATAAATGAAGTGTAACTGTAAAGATTACACAGATGATCGATCAGCCGAGACTAAAATTTTTGTTTCTCACCTCTTATCTTCTTGACGATGTATGGCCTGAGGAGCACCACGGATACGAGGAATACCAGGCACGGCAGTCCAAATATGATGATATCGAGCATCGTGCTCAGTTTCTCTGGATGCACGCAGCAGTTCAAACGTTCAGGAGGAAACTTGCAGTGCTAGCTTTGTTAGGGTTGTAATTAATTATGTTAGGGTTGCTCTCTCTCAAAAAAGAGAGAATAGTTTTGGTTGGCAGATATGTCTAGTAGCAAGACTCACTTTCATAGTTTCATGTCAAGACTCAATGCAAGACTCAAGACTTAAGTAATTATGTATGTGTGTATACTTTTTTTTTCTCTTTTTTCTCTCAGATCGAAGATTCTTTGATTGATTTCCTGATGTTTTATATTAGATTTGGTTTGATCCATTTGGTGATACGCATGCATAGTTTTCTGAAACTAAGAAGAATTAAGGAGAAGACGTACTTTTTGGCATGTCGCGTTTGATCGTGGCGCTGGTCTCCTGGTAGAAGATTTCCTTCTCGTAACGCAGGTTACACCGTACTCCGAGGATCCTACCGCCAACAAAGGTTCCCGATGGGCCACGGAAGTTCGCCGGCATCTTCGCTACGATGCCGGCGAGGCAGCTCCGGCACTGCGCCCCGGTGAGGTCCGGCGTGCACTGCACCAGGCCGTAGACTATGTCCACGCCCTGCTGGCCGAACCACGTCTCCCCGGTGGCGTACCTGCCGCCGTTCGTCGAGCCGGACGCGGCCAGGTCGGACGTCTCGTTCATGAGATCCATGACCTTCTCCATGAGCTGCGCCGCCGCGTCGGCCCCCTTGACCTGGTTCATGTTGTTCGCGAACCACTCCGGCGCGTTGTCGGCGAGGTTCGAGAGTGCGCGCTCGTCGCCGGTGAAGTGGAGCATGTACTGGTCGTAATAGACGGTGGCGTCCACGGCGTTGACGCAGAGGCGGTCGACAACGTCCTGGAAGGCGGCTTTGAGACCATCGGTGCAGTCGGAGCCGGTGAAGTCGCCCCGGCAGAGCACGAGGCCGTTGACCTTGTCGGGCGCCGAGCCAACGCTACTCCTTGCGAAACCGGACGCGTTGGCGCTGGTGGCTAGCTGGTCTCCAAGGGCTCGCAGGTTGGATCGGTAGGTGATGTTCCCGGAGTCCTGGCTGCGGCAGTTTGAGTACAGCGGGCTCACCGTGGAGCTCGCCGTCGGCGGCCACGAGGCAAGCAGGAGGAGGAGTAGGGCGTTGATGAGCATGGTGCTTACACTAAATCTTTCATTGGGTTGTTTAGCTAGCTAGGTAGTTCTACTCTAGCCCTGCACTGGTCACTTTAAACGGCTGCCTTGCTTTCCTTCCTTCCCGTGAATTTCAATGTTAGAATTCCAACGCAATTGCGCTTTAGAATTCACATAGGATAGTGTCTTAGACATTTATTAGATTGCTATGTAGAAAAAAATATAATATGACAAGAAAATTAAAGAAGAGAGATAAAAGAATATGATGTGACAAGAAAATTAAAGAAGAGAGATAATAAAAAATAAAGAAGCTATGTCTTAATATGTCTTAACTAAAATACTATATCATCACAACATCTAAGGTGGAGATGAAAAAGAATTAGATGAGAGAGAGAAAGAAGAGAAAGGTATAAAAAATCACTATAAGTCTATACTAATAAATCAAGGTTAGGAGTATAGTTTCTAGAGATAGCATTTTACTAACATGATAAGATATGACATCATCTAAAAAACCATATGTTAAGATTGCCTTTACAAATTATATGCTTACTACTAATAAATTAATAAGGCAACATATATTAGTTTAGAAAAAATCTACTTTACCTCCTAAAATATTACTCTGTAGACGAATATTGTCCCTAACTAAAAAAACAGACTCTTAATTCCTCCAACTAATCTATATCGAACAAATAATCCCCCGGGCGGATAACTGTGGTAGTTTTGCTGACGTGACAGTCCACACTGGTGATTTTACGCTGATGTGGCTAGGTTTAGGTGGCTGACAAGTGGAACCACAAAATCTAACGTGACAGCCACATCCTCTCTTCTCCTTCTTCTTCCTCCCTCTTCTTCCTTCTTCCTCCTCCCCCTCATGCCTTCCGGCCAACCCCTCTCCCCCACGTGCCATGCCTCTGGCGTCGCCGCGCACCGCGTCCCTACGCCCCGCGCCGCCCGCGCCGCCCGCGCCCCCAAAGCCGAGCCATGCATGACCCTCGCACGTCACACGCCTACGCCCCGCACCATTGAGCCCCACGCGAACCCCACGCGCCACGCCACCAAGCGACCCCCGCCACCGCGCCCCCACGGCTGACCCCGTGTGATCCCTATGCGCGGCGCTCATATGCCCCACGCCGCCATGCCCACACGCTCGCGCTGCCGCACGCCATGCCCCGTGGCTGAGCTACGCGTGACCCCCATGCATGCGCTACCGCATGCCACGCCCCCACAGCTGAGCCCCGCACTCACCCCTACGCGCGTGCTGTAGTGGGATGGCTTGTATTTGACCGAGGTCGCATACCGGACCATGGCACCGTAGCATCGGGCTCAGGCGCAGCGAGGGCGGGCGGTGGCCAGATGTAGGCAGGGGTAGGCGGTGGCAGGACATAGCGGAAGCGTAGGCGATGGCCAAAGGAGAGAGAAAGAAAAAGGAAGGGGGAGGAGAGAGGAAGAAAAAGGAGGAGACTCACTTGTCAGTGACTAAAACTAAGTAGCTAAGTATCCACGTAGACTGTCACATCAGCAAAACCTGCCACGTGGACTGCTACATCAATAAAACCATCGCAGTAAACTGCCCTAGGGGATTATTTATCCGGTATAGATTAGTTCGGGGGATTAAGAGTCTGATTTTTTAGTTTGGGGCAATATTCGTCTATAAGGTAATACTTCAGGGGGTAAATTAGACTTTTTTCTATTAGTTTTGCAACACTCCTAGTAAAAATAATCTTATCCCAGACAATTCATATATATATACACACATGATAAGTACTAAAACCTTTAATTTTGTGATTTTTTCCATCTAATTAATAGAGATCATTCTAATGCCCTAAATTATTTCTCCAAATGGTACATAGGTAACACTTAGCCCTAACCGTAAGTGTCTTCCCCTCCCTCTTGATCAAGCTACGTGAGGGCTCCTAGCTGCTTTCTACCTCTATACTTGTCTACTCCAACCATTACCACTGTATAAAAATAATTTTTGAAGGCGCCTCCTATTTCACTCCATAGGTAGTTGAAATGATAAACTGTCTATAAAATATAAACATGTTATATATGTTATGAACCACCTATGTAAATGGTCCATGGGTAGATAGCATAATACAACCGCTTGTAGAAATACACCCATTTTCACCGGTGGGCCTCTTAACTACTGCTTGTGGAATGTACATCTTTCACAAGCAGACAAGTAATGTCGTCCTCTCGTGGAAATGCACCGATTTCCATGAGCGATTGTGTAATGATAGCCACATATAGAGATGTATATTTTTATTAGCATTGTTTTCAGACGTTTGTCTACAGAAATTGGCATAATTCCACAAGCGATCATGTAATGCTAGCCACCTATGGAAATGTGTATTTCTAATAGCATTGTCTTAATACGTTTGTCTATAAAAATTGACATAATTCCATAGGTGATTGTATAATGCCAACCACATGTGGAATGGAGCAATCACTACCTAAAAAGGCTATTAGTGACGGGTCATAAAAGTTATTAGTAACGGACATCATACCCGTCACACTTATCATGTCAGTAATGACCTATCATTAGTGATGGACATACATCCATCACTAATGATCCACCTTTAGTGACGGACATATATCTATACCTGTCACTAAAGGCGGACCATTAGTGATGGGTATATATGTATGCGCGTCACTAAAGGTCCACCTTTAGTGACACACATACATCTATACCCATCACTAATAGTAGACTATTAGTGGCAGGTATAGATGTTAACGCGTCACTAAAGGTCGAATTTTTTCATTGCAGATCGGTTCCATATAATTTTGTTTAGTTTCTTTCAGTTCAAATGAGATGACGATTAGATCTAAGGTGGTCATGGAGGGGCTCTTTCCGTCATGTTTGTCATCGTCCTGATGTGCTTTCCATGTAGTCATTATCGGTGAGGCCTCTACCCCAAGCCACAATGGAGGAGGAGAGGTGATGATGATGAAGAAGAAGGAGATGAGGAGGTGACAACAACATATGAGAGCAGGCAATAGGATTTGGTGAAGCAATGGTAATAACTATATACCCTTTGTTGAAGCAGCTCAATAATACCGAGGAGATCATGGTCGGGTGGAGCACGAGGTGACGCCGGTCACCGTCGGATAGATCTTGCAGTGATACCGGCCACCATCGATAGAGCTTAAGATGATGATGGTAAAGATCAAAAAGAGAGAGCAAGGGAGAGAAGTGTAGAATGGTTGAGAGTAGAGACTGGAGAGGGGAGATGGGGCTTTATAATAGTGGTGTGTGTTTTCAGGCTAGTGTACTTTTGCTCGCTCAAATTTTGAAAATTTTTCATATCTGCCGGTCTTTAGTGATGGGTCTCATGGACACCCGTCACTAAAGGTAGGTCTTTAGTGATGGGTCTAGATATTCACGTATCACTAAAGGTCGATTTTTTTTTATTTTAGATCTGTTCTATATAGCAGAGTTTAGTTTCTTTCAGTTCAAATGAGGTGACGATTAGATTTGAGGTGGTATTGGAAGGACTCTTCCTATCGTGTTTGTCATCGTCCCGAGGTGTTTTCTATGTGGTCATAATCGATGAGGCCACTACCCTGAGCCACAATAGAGGAGGAGAGGCGATGATGATAAAGAAGGAGGAGAGGGGCAACAACAAAGAAGGAGAGCAGGCGGTGTTTTTGGGCTAGTGTTCTTTTGCCCACCCAAATTTTTAAAAAATTTCATATGCATTGGTCTTTAGTGACAGGTCTACAGGACACCCATCACTAAAGGTAGGTCTTTAGTGATGGGTCTACAGGATACCCGTCACTAAAGGTAAGCCTTTAGTGACGCGCCTCAACATTGTCCGTCACTAAAGATTAGTTTAGAATTTAGCAATTTGGTATCCCTCATTAGTGACGGATATTGTTAAGGTCAGTCACTAAATATAGGTCATTAGTGATGGTTGTAAATACACCCGTCACTAAAGGTATATTAGTGACGTGTGTCTTTTATCTGTCACTAAGGCTATGTCACTAAAGATCATTTATGTGGTAGTGAATGTCTTTAAATCCTTGAAATCCATATTCTTTCTCCAAAACCTAACTACACTTAATTGTCCAACTACCTAAACCAATCAATGTGTACTCGTTGATCTCTATGACGAGAGGGTAGAGTTCGAGTAAGAGTCTGAGTAGGAGTCTAACTAGAACTCTGAGTAGTAGGAGTAGTCCGAGGATGATGAGGAAGAGGAGCAAGAGGGGGAGGAGAGGAGGAGCAAGAGGGGGAGGGGAGGAGGATGACAATAAGGAGGAGGAGAGTGAGGAAGAGGAGGAGGAGGGGAGTATTCGGAGGTGCTAAAACATGAAGGAGAATGTGGATATCAACATCGAGTGAATAACTAGGCTATTTGTCATATACTGTAAGACAACATGATGGTTGCTAAGCAGGCATAAACCAATAATCCATTAATTATTTGTATACTTTAGCAGGATGAGGGCAAGACGATGGCCCATGTGATGAAGGAAGAAAATGAGAAGGACATGGATCATTTGACTACCATCGATCTGGTGAAGGCCGAAGAGGATTAAGATGAGGATGACGACAAGTAGTAGTTTATTCAGAAGCTATGTAATATTAATTTCCTAGATATGTAATATTTTCATGCACTCTTTATCCAATCGTTTGTTTAAACCGACGATATGTGCATTGAAGTTAACTTCACTTGAAACATGTAAGAGTAAAAGCAAATGTGAAAGGGGATTGAAGCAAAAACAAGCAGCTAAAAGGGATCTACATCATAATGGAGATCAACCCAAAAGTAGATCATTGCCCTTGCCAACATCTATATTATTTTTATGTTGAGTTTTACTTTTGGCCATGTTTTCACGTATGTAGCACTCTCCTATCCATCGACTGATAGCATACTCACACACGAATATATAATTAACATTTGTTGTGACATGTCCCGGTTTATATATCGTGAGGTTTATCATTTGATAGGCCACTTCTTCGATGATGATAGAGAATTGATGACAAAAGATAGTTGTTGATTCATCCATGAGTGGGAGAAGCATGACTTTATATAACTTTTTGTGTATGCATATTTTAACATTTGTATGTCATTAGTTACTAATAGTTCAATTGGTTATTGTATTTAAAACATAAATAGATAATACTACCTATCATTTACCATTGTAATTAATTATATGCATATATATCGAATATTATATAAAATAGTGGTGTAGACATTAAGTGAAAAAAATTATTATTCAAATCAGGCAGGAAATTGAAACAAAATCATAAATTTTTCTGAGAATAGATCCACACATGATGCTAGTATAATCCTAGCAATATGCTTTTCCACATGTGGTTTATTTAAAGTAGGCCACCTATGAAAATAGATTTCATAGGCGGTTGCTTTATGTGGACCGTATGTGGGAATGAATGTCCACATGAGGTTGGATTTTGTGGATCGCCGGTGGAAATAGATTTCCACAAGTGATCGACAAAAACCAGTCCTCTATAAAAATAGATTTTCACGCGAGGTCCACAAAAACCACCTGTCTATGGAAATAGATTTCTATAGATGGTTGGTGTAATACAACTGCCTATCCATTTTCATAGACAAATGGTGTAAAACAACTGTCTATGAAAATCTATTACCACAAGTGGGTAGTTTATGTAGACCGCTCATAGAAATCCATTTTCCAAAAGCAACGTAGTTGTGAAAAAAATTTGGAACGTTTTCTTATATGCCACTGAAAGTTTACGCGATTTCTTATTTGCCACTCACTCTCTCATTGACATGTGGTCCTAAGACCCACATATGAGTGAGAGAGCGAGTGACAAATAAAAAAATAGGTAAACTTTTAGTAGCATATAATTAAGGGATTAATCCAATAATTTTCTTTATTGACGGTTATATATCTATCTATAAAAATACCAAAATACCCACATGTAAAAATAATTTCCATAGTAGTGTACCTAGGGATGAAAACGGATCAGATACGGACGAATATTAGTGATATCATATCCTTTTTCATATTTTTTCGAATTTGGATTTGGATTCAGATACTCCGGATACGGATACGAAAACGGATATTATCGGATACAAATATAAAACGGATACGAATACGGTTACGGATATTTATCGGAAAAAACTGTATAGTAGATAATAAACATTCTCCAAATTTAGAATTTTTTTGAATTCCAAAATATTTTAAAAGATCTCATTTCCTTTCAAAATCTTAAAGAAAATATATCATTCACTAGGAAAAATAGCAATTTGTCAAGTGCCCAGCTCTTTGCCGAGAGTATTTTTTCGAGGAAAAAAGTCTACTTTACCCCCTAAAGTATTATCCTGTAGATGAATATTACCTCCAATTAAAAAACCACACTCTTAATCCCCCAAACTAATCTATACCAGATAAATAACCCCTTGGGGCGGTTTACTACGGTGGTTTTGCTGATGTGACAGTCTACGTGGCGGTTTTACAGACATGGCGGTCCATGCTAGCAATTTTGCTGAGGTAGCTGTCCACATGGCTAAACGATGACATCTGAACAGTGGGACCCACTTATCAATGACACAAAAAAATTCTTTTCTTTTCTTTTTTCTTTTCTTCTTTTCTTTCTTTTTTTCTTTTCTTTTTCTTCTTCTTCTTCTTTCTTTCCTTCTCCTTCCTCCTTCCTCCTCCCTGTCTTGCCTGCAGGATAACTCTCTCCGTGTCGCAATGCGGCCGACCGCTACAGGGGCACGGCGATGAGGCGGCGGCGTGGCGTGGGGGCGCCGCACGCGGTGGAGAGATGCGGGGGCACGAGTGCGCTGTGCACGGTGGTGAGGCATGGGGGTGCAGGCACCGTGGGGGTGAGACATGGGCACAGGGGTGCGCAGCGTGGGGGCGCTGCTCGTGGTTGCGGCGCGGCGAGGTGGGGACGCGGCAGTGACGCGGTGGGGGCGCGGCGGTGCGGCAAGGCAGAGGTGGTGGCGCGATAGGGGTGTGGCGACGTGGAGGTGGCAGCGCGGCGAGCGGGCACTGTGGCAGCGAGGTGAGGGCGTGGAGTTGGCCAGTGGGAGGGAGGAGGAAGGAGGAGAAAGGAAAGAAGAAGAAGAAAGAAAAGAAAAAGGAAAGAAAAAGGAAAGAAAAAGAAAACAAAAGAAAAAATAAAAATAAACAAATAAACAAATTTTTTTGTGTCATTGACAAGTGGGTCCCACTATTTAGATGCAAGCATGTAGCCACGTGGACAGCCAACTCAGCAAAATTACCAGCGTGGACCACCACGTCAGCAAAGCCACCAGCGTGGACTACCACGTCAGCAAAACCACCACACTAAATCACCCGAGGGGTTATTTATCTAGTATAGATTAGTTTAGAGGATTGAGAGTGATTTTTTAGTTGGGGGCAATATTCGTCTACAGGATAATACTTCAGGGAGTAAAGTAGACTTTTTCTTTTTTTGAGCCTATGTGATATTTGTAACTTGGTTTGAGCATGGAAATTTTTCTACACTTAAAATACAATATATCTTATTCTATGTAAAAATTTTGTATTTTTCTAGGTACGTTTGCTATTTTTAATTCATTAAGTATTTTTCTAGGATTTAAATTGAAATAGGTGAAATTTGAACTGCAAGTGCTTGAAATAATGAACAAAAATATATAGAAAAATTATATTCATGTTTTTAGTCAATTTTTAGTTATTATCCACTAAATTGAAATAAATTTTGAAAAATCCAGGTTGCAACACTCGATCGGCAACGTGGAGCTTAATGGTTTTTAATTCTAAAAAAATCAATTGAAGTCTGAAAAATACGAGACCTGTCATGATATTATGATATGATACATAGATACTGTGATAAAAATTTAAAAATATTTTAAGAAAGTTGTCATGTACGATGTTAAGAAAGTTGGAGATTCTCCGAGGACGAATTAGAATTTAAAGAAGGAATGGGTTGGATTTAAAAGCAAATCAATGGTGAAATCTTCGTTTGAACTTGAAATTTTTTCTATAATCAAAATGCAACATAGCTTATCTCATGTGAAAATTTGGTATTTTTCTAGATCACTTTACTATTTTTAATTCATTAAGTATGTTTCTAGGATTTATATTGAAATAGATCAAATTTGAACTCCAAGTGCATGAAATAATGAAGCAGAATTTGTAGAAAAATCATATTCATATTTTTGAGTCCATTTGTAGGCCGTACTAACTAAATGGAAAGAATTTTTGAAAAATTTAGGTTACGACATTTGATTGGCAACGTGGAGCTTAATGATTTTTAATTCTAAAAAAATCAAATGAAGTATGAAAAATATGAGACATGTCATAGTGTTATAATATGATATGTAGATGTTATGATAAAAATTTAAAAATATTTTAAGAAAGTTGTCACATAGAATATTAAGAAAGCCAGAGATTTTCCGATGACGAATTATGATTTAAAGAAGGAATGGGTTGGGTTTGAAAGCAAATTATCGATTAAATCTTTGTTTGAACTTAAAAAAAATCTACAATCAAAATGCAGCATATATTATCCCGTGAAATTTTTTTTTGGTATTTTTATAAGTCAGTTAGCTATTTTTAGGATTTAAATTGAAACAAGTCAAATTTGAACTGCAAAGTGTATGAAATAATAAACTCACGATATTAAGGAAAATAAAAATATAGATTATATGCTACAGATAGAGTAATCTTAGAAAATCTCTACATTTCAAAAAAAAAACCTCTTCTTTTATTTTTCTCTTTTTTCTTTTCTTTCTTTCTTTTTTCTCTTTCTTCTACATTTCCTTCTTCTTCCATCTTTCCTCTTTTTTTCCTTTTCTCCTGCGCAGGAAGAGGCATAGAGCGAGGCGGCTCGGGGCAGGCCGATGTGGGGCAGGGCCAGTGCTCTAGCCTAGGTGAGGCGCACGCGTCGGGGCAGCGCGGTGGCGTATCGGGACGGGGCAAGGCGCGGCGGCGCGTTGGGACAGAGCATGGCGTGGCGGCACGTTTGGGCGAGGCACAGCATGGTGGCACGTCGGGGCGAGGCTCGCGC